>CAKALG010016570.1:13288-30762 GCA_916700815.1 Helicolenus hilgendorfi
CGAGAGTTTTTGCAATTTATGGGTTACCTTCTAGACGCGACACACACACACACACACACACACACACACACACACACACACACACACACACACACACACACAAAAATAATCCATGATTATACGTTATGCCCTTGTATCACAAACATTGTTGTAATCCACATTTTGATTTACAAAAGGCAGACTTGAGAAGACACATGGAGGCTTCAACAGACATATTCATGCACATAAAGACGTGCTCAATCACATACTAAGTCACACACGCACACAAACTCTACCCATAAGGCTGGAGTTGTGAGTTAATTGGCCAAGTGTTATCTCAGGCCGGCAGGCTGAACAGAGGTTAAGCGGTCATTGTCTTTTGGCCGCGAGGACAAAATTAAGCTGCGTCCTAAGAGGGAGACTCATTATTTGACTGACTTGAAATTCCTGAGTGATTTACCGGCTGATGACTGGCTGATTCATTTTACGTACTCTCTTTCTTGATTTAATGATCTGACTAATTTCCGAGTGAGTGACTGAATTATTTACCGACTTGCCGCATGACTAATTTACCGACTGGCTAATTTACCGACTGACTGCCAGATAATTTACTGCGTGAATGACTGAGAATTAATTGATTGACTGACTGGCTGATATAGTGAGTGACTCATTCATTAACTGACTGACTGTAGGGAATTAAGTAATAATAAAAGGGAGGTGAAGAGTATACACACAGACGTTAAAACTATTGGATGTGTTTGTTTAAGTAATTTCCGCTTACATAGAGATGCTCTGATAAACTGCTGTCAGCATTTCCCCACACACAGGTGTGTGTGCATGCATATCCCTATCGGTGTCTGCAACGTCATCACATTCATCCCACAGGGGGGCGAGTGCGTAACAGAGAAGATGATACGGAAGGAGAGAGAGAGAGGGAAAGAGGAAGAGGAGAAACAGAGGGAATCACTGAAGGACAGAGAAACTGAGTAAAGGCAGTGAAAATATAGTCTATATACACATTAGCGCATATGCTGAGACGAATGCGATGTGAAACGCCTTGATAGCTGAAGAATGAAACGGAGAGGCTCCTGATATCCCCAACCCTTTTAATAACACACCTTGTTAGAGGAAGACTGATAATAACTGAGTGCTAAGAAGCATGACTGAAAGCCTCACCTCACCTTGACAATACACACACACACACACTTAAGCACATCTCACCTGAACGTACACATTGCTCATTATCTGGCTTCCTGGTTGTTTGTTTTGTTTTTGCGATATTTCTTTGTTTGTTTTGATGTGAGATGTTTTAAGTAAAACACTTGAGTTTGTTTTTTTTGTAACTTCGCAATGTCATTTTTTGTCTCTTGGAGGTTTAGAGATTCATCATAGAGCACACATTAATACTATATACAGAAATAAATAGCAAAGACTAAACTTAAAACTGCGGTAGGCAGAACATTTTTGGCATAATTGGGCAAAAATCACATAATAACCTTTCAGCATATTGTAATTCAAGTGCTCTGAGAGAAAACTAGACTTCTGCACCGAGGCTCTAAAAAATCTAGCCTGTTGCAGGAGACTTTGGCCAATCACAAGTCATTTCAGAGAGAGAGAGCGTTCCTATTGGCTGTGCTCCGGCTGGTGGGCGGTGCTTGGTATTTCCTCAACTGAGCTCAACATGGCTGCACAAACTTTCTCATTTTACAGCTAAACAGTACACTACAAGATGTTTCTGAAAACATTTGAGGAGAGAAATAGGCATTGCAGTAACAGAATATTGATTCATATTTAATCAGCGCTGCCTAGTTTGACCGTTTGATCGGAGTTTGCGAGTGACTGACAGCTGCTCAGACACAGCAGGCTCCAGCTCTGCTCTGATTGGTTGTTTTCCTCCAGTGTGTGAAATCTTGTAGATGCCATTAGGAGCACCGGAGGACACAGAGGCACATGATTTTTTTTCAGATTACCTGTCACAGGCACTACTGTCAGGATATAGTGACCGTTTTATAAGAATAACTTTTTTTTAATCATATTTGATCCAATCTGTCTACATGCAGCTTTAATAAATTCAAAGTAGCACCATGGGTTGCAGAAGAGTATACCTCTGATGCAGAATGGCAGTAATTTTGTAGTGTTGCTGTGAAAATGAGCTGCTTAGAAACATTATTTCACAAAAAAACTGTCAAATTCATAACTATTTTGCTTTTATTGCAAAATTGGCCTCAATTTTCTCCGCTGCGAGAGAGGATGTAGTGGTCCACTTAAAGACGATACGACAGTGGATTTGACTTCCGGTTTTTATCTACTTTATCTGATTTTAATCATATTTGCTCTATTTCTACACACTGCAGCTTGAACTAAACTAAAGCAAAGCTGTGCTCAGACACAGCTTGAGTCAAATAAAGTCTGGCCGCTTTCCTCCATCTAGACGCTATGATACCCAGAGCCTGCAAGAAGCGTATTGATGAATTATGGATTCATATAAACGAGAGGGAGTTGCTGCACTTTCCTAACGTCAATGCAAAATTCAACACATCTTAAAAGCACAATCTTTTGATGTTCTCATTACCCTGATGAGGACATTTTTTATTTTAATTACTGGTAAATATACAATTTATCTCTCAAGGCCTCACTGAAGTTTTAAATATTTAGTTGACAAATGACTAATCTGAATGTGTTAGAATGCTGTATAAAAAGTATAATCAATCAGCATAATGTAGTGCATACAACCAGAAGCTAAGCTAAGGAACGTCATGTAAGAACTATTCCTGTAACCTCACAGTAATCGTCATGCAGGAAGGAAAGAAATAAAAGAGCTGTAGAGCAAATTAAAATAGATTTTTTTATGAGTGAGTGGTGACTCCTTCTACTCTAAAGTCCTATTGTGACACAGACTGCACCTCTACATGTTGGAGTGCAATCCCCCCCTCATCTTCTTTCTCTGTCACTGAAATGGGAGCTACACCTGGAACATGTCCTCAAGGAGAGAAACAAGCCCTGCGCTGATCACTGCACAGTCTAATAAACCTGTATTACACAGCTCCTCCAATATAGCCATCTTCACCTGGGAGGCAGAGACGCTAATGTATTCCTATGCTGCATTCCCTCATGTGCCGCTAACTCCCGCTGAGCAGGGCGTGCTTCATCAGGGCCATAATGGCTGATTTGATTTAAAGAGATCCAATTACCCTCAACAATGGAGTGATTTGATTGTTTACTGACGGAGAAGGGAGAGTGTTATTGAAGCAAAATTGGAGGTAATTGTCTCAGGGAGATGTGGGGAAAGATGAAACGGCTTGATTGGTTGTGTCGTCCGACTGTCTGAGAATAAAGGATGGTAAATACACGGTTATCAGTGACTGGGTTGAGGTCCTTGAGGTGGGCTACTCTACTCTTACTGGTACCAAAAGCTTCTGGGTTCTGTGAATGTGTTCTAGGCTGAATAACAGGCACTTAAACTTCAACAGAAGTTTACCACCGTAATACAAGACAAACATTAGGTAGTTTTTTTTGAGTTGTGAGAAAAGAAACTGAGAATGTGACAACTGCTGTCTTAAAGGACTAATCTGACCACTTTTCGACTCATACAAATCACAGGTATTTTCAGGTGAATATCCTGTTTTTAAACTATCTTCCTCTTAAAGGTCGGATTGGTAATTTTGAAAAACTAGCAAGAGTACACTAGATTTAAAAAAAATTATCCAACTGAAAACCAAGCCCAGTGTTGCCAACTGTTTCCGATGAAAGTAGCTAACAGCACTAGCTCCAAAAGTCCCTAAATCTAGTCGGCAACACTGATAGTCCGTCCCTCCAAAGCCACTCCCCCAAAATCATCATTATGAACGTAAACATATCTTATTACACAGCTTTGTTGAATAATCAATTCGGATCGGTCAATCACGACATTCTACAGTCTGTTATATCTTTATAGCAGACCGTTGCTATGTGTAGTTCTGATCTTGGAGTCTGAAGGACAATTTTTGTGTCAAATTATTGATTTGTTAAGTAAGCAGTTGTGTA
Organism: Helicolenus hilgendorfi; assembly: GCA_916700815.1. Lineage (NCBI taxonomy): Eukaryota > Metazoa > Chordata > Actinopteri > Perciformes > Sebastidae > Helicolenus > Helicolenus hilgendorfi. Next base: position 17,291 of record CAKALG010016570.1, read on the forward strand.
ATAAGCGGGATGAAGTACAGCTAGCAGGTCACTGTTTTCGCGGGGTTTATTTCACAACAATGACCCGCTTGCTGTACATTATCCCTTACATAATGAACATAAACAACGAACATGGCTATTGTTAGTACTAACAGTTGTCAAGCCAGCAGCTTGTGGAAGACTGTGATGTTGCGCAATGAGTGACGAGCAGAGTGCTAAGAGAGTGTAAAGATGCCAGATTTTTTTCTTTTTCTGTCAGAGCATTTGAGTTATTGATGCTGCCAGGAGGTAATGAGATTTTCAACAAGTATAACTATATAACTGCATTTAAACAACACTACCAACCCCTCCTTTAAGAGCTGATGAACACAATAGTGTTACCTCAAAGTGTTGATTTGATATCAGCTAAATTTGTACTGTGGTATAATAAGGAGGTGCCACAGCTGCTTATTAAAATATTCAGTGACAAAACAAGTGTTTCAGTTCCTTTGTGTGAGTTTCCCAGGGATGATTAAATCAGTAGTACAGTACATCATCGACAGAGGGCGCCAGATTCAAAGCAACAGGGTTTCTGTTCTGTGGGAATATTCTTTATTGAAAACATGAAAGTTATGGTCCTTGGGTGTCAGCCTTTAAGAAACTGAGTATAAAACTATACACCACAAAATACATCAACCCACAATACTCTCAAACATCAATATTGTCATTAAGGGAGGGAGGGGCTTTTTATTGGCACCAATTTGACTTATTGTCCCCTTACTATAATCCAAATCATTAAAAAATGACAGCATTCTAATGAGTTCTGGATTATGGGCTCATTTGGAAAGCTGCCACAAAGAAGTGACAATATTAATCACATACTGTACACACACAAACACACACAAACCCTGCAGTCACCAATTATCAACATCCTCACACCCTCATCAAGCTAAAAGAGATATGAATGACTTTCAATTCCCACCGCAATGTGAGGTGTATTCCTTTTAACTTGTGGATAAATAAATACATAAATGGAAAAATGCAATACAATGCAGAGGAAAGTGAAAACAGATGAAACACAGCAGGTTTAAACAGGTCAGAAATGGAGGTAAATTGGAAAGCGGCATGCCATCGCTTTCCCCCGTCATAAAATATTCTGCCTTCTTGTTTGGTGCTTTTCACACCAGTTATATCTCGCCCTCTGTGTCTCTCTTTGATGTCTATGGGTGACAGGTTTACGGCGTAAACTGCAGAGGAGGGAGAAATAGTGAGAGAGGGAGGAAAGGCGAGGAACTTGTGGCTTCATTAAAGACATTCTACTGTCATGAAGAAGATGCCTGCTCGGGAACACGTAGATGCAACATACTCTATTCTCACTCTCTCACTCTCAGTGACAGAGTAGATGAAATCCCACCGTACAGCTTCTCGATGATGATCAGTTGGGTCCTTACAAGTGGATGCGTTTTCTTGAATTTAATCGTGATTTTGATTATGTCATAAGTCTTTTGGAAGAAAAAAAAGGAGAACATTTTTATGTATCTGTACATCTCCCAAGATCACCTGAACATGAGTCAGATTCTGGAGGGACAGCTGTTAGACCAACAAAATCTCATCATCGCATGACAGCCCTTTCTTTTCCTCTCTCTGTGTCTCTTTATTGCTCTCCATTTCTCTGTCTGTCATGCTCCCAGTCTGGCACAGTGGAGCAGAGGACGGAGAATGCCAGAGAGAACAAAGTGTGCTGATAAAAGACATGCCAGACCCTCGCACACACACACACAAGAGATTTTATTCCGAAAGGCGACACAGAAATTTCATGAAGTGCCGCTGCAACAGGGAGAGAGAACTATGTCTCAACTTAGTGTGAGTCAGTGGACGCGGCCACTCTGTCTGTCAGCCTGCTAGCCTTCTAAAGTTGTTTTAGCTCACCAAAGTGCAGGGATGGCAAAATATGTACAATTTGGTAAATTGTAAAAAATTGGCGAGAAAAACATAAAATGGACATTGTCTGATCTAAAAATATTTGGTGTGACCAAGCAGCAACCTCTGGTGCTGAGAAATGAAGCCAATGTGGGAGTGCCAAAAACTGCAGGCTCCAAAAGCGAGTCAGTCTCCACAGATCCCCCATGCTAAAAATGGCCAAATTTACAGCAGAAATAAACATGTTTACAGCCTGGTCCAACAACGGTTTTTATCTCTATAGCTAATATCCCCGTTCATGACAACTGTACGGGGGATACATTTTCATATAACTCACTTGTGTAAATTATATTAAGGCTTAAAGTTAGGCATAATTGAGGGCGTGGCCGCTATAAGAAACAGGTGGGTTCCGTACCAGGTCGCAGGTTGCTAGTCAGGAGTTAGGCTCTGATGTCACTGTCAAGATGGCGACAGCCAGATCCACCCACTTTGAGCTTCACAACAGCTCTTCTTAGACTTATGGGTGACGTCACGGAGACCAGGTCCATATTTACTGTATACAGTCTATGGGTGTGGCCAGGAACCAACAAAATGGGATAAGCACATCATGTCATTTTTGCTCCCTTGCTTAGGGCAACCTTTCAAAGTACTAGAATGTGAGTGTGAACGAAATGTTAAGATTAAAGCCTTGAAACTGGTGAGTCGTCTGCGTATAACAGTTTCTGACACCCTGTTTAAACTTGGTTTTAAAGTGCGTCTTGGGCGATCGGATCACAAGCGTAGTGCTAAATACGTGTGTAAACGATGACCACCAAGACGCATCGTGATCCGATCACTTGAACCACTTGCTGAGGTGGTACACATTCAACCACATATCTTTTGTAGTGTAAACATGAATACGTAAGGATGCATCCCGTCAAGGACGTAACAGGAAAATGCGTCATCAAAGCTGCAGCTGTCCTTTTGTTTCTTCTTTTTCTCATCTCCACTTGGTTCTCAAATCGCGTAAGCTGGCTTAGTCTACGACGTCTGAAATTTTTGAAAAGCCCATTGAGATATATCACAAGTTAATCAAACATCTTGGCCGATTTGGTTTGCCTGGAACACGCCAAGGAATAGATCCAGTCTGTATTGTTTTGATTTCTTCTTCTCCTTCATTTAATTTCTGTCTCCCAACGCATTTTGGTCTTTGCAAATGGAAATGATGTACAGTACATGTTCATTTGCATATAGAGCGGGGAAGTGAGATCTGATCATAAGTGGTCACTGGAGACGCATACGGAGACGCATTCTAATGCCAGGTGTGAACTGACGTACTTAGAGCTGTCCACTTGTGATCAGATCACCCAAAACGCATGTTAATGCCAAGTGTAAACAGGGCCCCACACTCTCACACACATTTGCAATCATGCAATTAGTGACATCCCTGCGGCTCACTAGTTCGGTTTCCACAGTAACAATCCCCAGCACTGATGTCATCAACGCGAGACACAAAGAGCGAGAGACTGCGAAAGAGGGAAGGAGAGGCGGTATGAGCTCATGTCTGAAACGACACGGAAAGGAGACGGAGAGGGAGGGGTGGGTGTGGGATAGACGGACGAGAGGTGGAGAAGGAGGAAGGAAAAGAAACAAAGAAGAAGAAGAAACGGGGGGGATAATATTCATGTTGTGGACAAGATGGGTTGGGCACAACATTGGAAATTGGAAATGAGGAGAAGAGAGTGAGGGAGGCTTAAGCCAATAAGAGGTGTGGTGGTGTGACAAGAGAAGAAGACAAAGGAACAGGAGGAGAAGGGGTGACTGAGGGAGAAAGAGAAGAAGAAATGCAGAGAAGGAGGAGGTGGACTAGTCGTTTTCTTTCTTCAAGGTTTTGCTTTTGATTTTCACTCAAAATTCCTCATTAGTCATCATTTCAGAAAAAATAATAATGAGCGCTGATTTTGTTACTAAAAAAAGAGTTACATATAAGCTGTCTTCTGCAACCAGTAAGCAATCAGAGAAAATAGCATTATCAGTGAAGGTGTTTTCATTTGATCTGATGCAAACAGAACTGACGAGAACATCCTGATCAAACTTGGGCGTGCAACCAAAAACTAGCCCCCCTCCTTCCCCCTCCGATTCACATAAAAGAGGTGGTCTTCTTGAGCCACTTTCAACTAAACCACAGAGCGCTTTGTTTGATGTTCGAGGTCAATTACTGCAATCTGAATGCAGGAAGGTTGATAGCAAATCTGGTGCATACAAGGTGGCTGGTTAGATTTTCTTGATGCCTTTTCATCAAGCTAAACATGTTCTGTGATTCGTCTTGAGCGTATGTGCACATCATGAATATCACTATGAAATAACGCTAATACTGTAAGTCTCAATGCTTTGATTTCCTAACCATTGATTTGTAGATGGATAATCAAATGCAATATGTAAGGGATAATGTAAAGCGAGCTGGTCATTGTTGTGAAATAAACACTGACAGGGTGACAGACGGGGCTTTGAATCGCCGTGAAAGGGTTTATTTCACAACAATGACCCACTAACTGTACATTATCATGCTTTTTACACAGCTACTTACTTCAGAAATTAATAATTTGACACAAAAATGGTCCGCCAGAGTGCGACATCAGAACTCCGTCCATAGCGACGGTCTGTTATTCACAGCAACGGTCTGCTATAAAGAAATAACAGACCATAGGACGCCGTGATTGACCGATCAGACTCGAGCATTCAACAAAGCTGCGTAATGAATAAGAATAAAAACTTAAATAACCTGAATCAGTATTTTATAAATCAACACTTTAATAAAGTATGACGGGTTTGTTTGAAAACCCAAAAGCTTCCACAGCCAACTTTGTATTACTATCTATCCCATATTAAATGCAATCCGTAGTACACTGTGGGACTTCATGTTAGGATTTCATGTTTGGAATTTAAATTAAACCCTTAATGCAGAATCCAGAAACTCAATTATATTCAGCAGTCGGACCCGGTCACTTCATACAAAACATTAATTAATTCATTAACTGTCTCAAATTAATACAGATTCACTTTTTCATTAAACACTAATTCTGGTTCGGATTTGGTTGTAAGCACAGCCATGTGTTTATGTGATCCTTTCAGTAAATGGTTGCTGCATTTGAAACAAAACAGTGTCTGTCTTTTTTGTCATTCCAGTGCTGTTTCCAATTCATGTGTGTCAAATTACCATCTGTAAGTAAATGGGGAAGAATTGCGCTGACAGACGGTGTAGCAGTGAATGAGACTCATTTATTGCTACACAGGCGTACAGTACATTATGCAAATCAAAAACTATGAAGGAGGTGAAATCAGGAGAGAGACAAAAACGTTGACAGATGAGAAGTATGATTCTCAGTGACATCAATATGCCACTAAATCACATTACAGAGGGATTGGAATATAAGCATACATATGTGGTTACAGTAGGTCTTTAGCTCTGTTTAATCTGCCATCGCTATTCGGTCTGACTCGGTGTCTCTCTGCTCTTTCCTTCTCCACCCTCGTGCCTCTCTCGCTCCCTCCCCATTGCTTGTCTCGCTGCACATCCAGTCAAACATTGCTTTCCAGAGGATTTGACACTCTGATGTTATTGTGTGCGAAATATGATTCTCATCTCCGCTCACTCTGCCGAGCTCTCATGCAAACTACCAATTCCCCCCACGCTGATGCTGCCAAACTTACCGGCACTAACAGCTTATGACACACCGTCGCGTGATGAAGACTTGGTTTAGAAAGAGGTGATTTACTCTAGATTAGCCATGCAAAATGGTATTCTAATAAGGTGGAACTTTGATCTGACAAAGACCCACAAAACCGCTCTGTGAAATCGCTTTGTTGCTTCGGGTTGGAACGGTTGTTTTTGCAGAAGTGCACGGTGTAAAGAAAAAGGTGTTTGACTCAGAGGTTAGAGTCAGTGTGGTGAATAAAGCTTGTGAACACGGGCCAAATGGGGCTTGTCTCTTAGGAGTGCCTGGCCTTTGCCTCTTTTCTGTCGACATGTATCAAATCACACCTTGCCAAGAGCAAAGGCTCAACCCTGACTGATCCCTCTCACTTTTCTCCTCTCTCCATTTTCCCTCTTCATCTCCGAGGCTCGCTGTGTTTCTGTGACATTGTGTGTCATTAACTCTGACTGTTGCTCTCTGACTCATTTACCATTTGGCTGTCCCGACAGTTAGGAAGAGAAGTTGCTGTGTCAGCTGATTTTGAATATAAACTGATACTAATCCATTTTGTGTGACTATCTGGCCAAACAAAGCCAGGTTAGGTGTAAAATGTAAAACCATTTCTGAGATTTTTTAAAAGTAGCTTATTGTAAATATAGTAAATATCTAGAATACATACATGGAAATAATACTAATACTAATAATCCATGGTAACAAATTGACATATGTTGGTATACTAACAGATTACTAGCATAATAACAGTACAGTATACGGTTGTATTTTTGTTACCATGAAGCGACTTCTCAACCGTTTGGTAGAGGCCTTTATTTAATTAAAAAAAAAAACTTGATCGCTGTTATTACTGCCCCAAGAACATAAAAAATGCAAAGAAAAGATGAAATCATTATTTTTTTCTTAGTGGGGAGATAAAAGGGTTAAGCAAGAAATCTGATGTGATGCCCATATTGCTTTTACTCTTCTGTATGTAAAGTATATAGACACTTGTTTGCCAACATGCCTAGTCTTAAGAACAAGACAAAGGACTGGCCAGTTTAGGAGTCTTTCTGTTGCTTCATGCTCAAATGATTTAAGAAGCTTTAACACATCTGGTTTCGGATGATTGAACCAAATTAAACCAATAACTTCCTGTGTCACAGTAACCTATTAGCTACATTTGACAGTTAATAATAATGTTAACTGCATGGCTGTCAAAACCACAATAATCTCTCTCTCAAGATCTCCGTTTTCTTGCCAAGGTGTATCTATTTTTAATCAAATCTGCCAACGCCTCCCTGACGGTGCCAGCCACGTCTGCTACAGGAGAATGATGATCTGCAATGCCCCCTAATTACATCTCTCTCTATTATATACAGTATTTTCATTTGCCTCCGTCACCCTGTCTCTGTCTTATTATTTATGTCTTAAGTCTCAGAAATAACACTGGGAGAGCTAATCACACGCAGGACTTAAACCATGTTATCCTGCAGCTGAGCAAGTCAAGCGTGTATTCAAATGAAAATGCCAAACAAATTTGAATTGATTTTCCCAGTGAATTTGTAAGTAATTACATTATTCAATCAGCCCGTGTGTTTTGCCTGCCTTTCTCTCTATGAAGCACTAATTCATTACAGTGTCTACCTCTCTTCCACAACTCTCCTCTTTATTTTTTTCTGCTCAGGAAGCTAATGGCTCTAAAAGACTTTAAAAGCAAAAAATGACCAATTAGCTCTAATAGTTAAATCAATTAGAGAGAGAGAGAGATGATTTTAATGATTTCCAAAGCAGAACATACACTGTTCTTATTGTAAAAAAGGTCAAATGAAAGAATTATGTCAGTATGTAGACTTTTACTTTCATTTTCTTCCAATCAAACATTTATTTTGACAATTTAAGCGCAAATGGCTCAGTCAGACTTAATGTAAAGGTAGCTGAAACAGCTTTTTGCCCACGGCATACTACAATATTCTAATAGAACCACTTATATTATACATTACCCATTATTACACTCCATACCTTTTGACCTGATATGGATCAAATGATTTAAATAATGATTCCGGCTTCCATATTTTATCATCTAATATCTGGAAGTTTGCATTACATTTTGAAAGCAATCCCAGGGATGACATGCAATCTTTAAAAAGAAAAAAACCCACATAATTTAATGCACCTCCACCACCTAACTCACCAGACAAACAAACATAAACAACAAAACATTCAAATCCGACAGATAAGCGTCTTTGTTTGAAGGCTTCAATTATCCTCTAATCTGCTGCCGTGCGCCAGACAAACCATCACAGTATGGGCGTGTTGAGCTTTGCCGGGGGCATTCCTTGTCGTTCTTACAACACGCTGGCAAAACCCAGAGATGCTCCATGAGCCCCTCGTCTGAGACTGAGGATAGCGGGGTTGCTATAGAAACCCCCGAGCCCACCAGGAAGCCGAGATGCTCGGAGATACCAGAGACAGAAAGGGGTGGTGTCACACACGCACATTTTGCAGACACAGAAAAAAACACTCATCCGCACACACAAACACACAATGTAATAACGTGTTAACCAGTGATCCTCAGTCCCTAGATGTGGTGATGCTGCCAGTCAGTTAGCCTGACTGAGGCTCAGTCATGACCACAGTGTGCTTTTCAAAGCCCAACACAAGCCTTTGATTCGATCATTTCTTCTGCTACAGTGTATCTCTCCCACTCTCCCTCTTTCTTCAGACTTTCTCTCTCAACTACACCTTTTCTGCCCGTTACCTACCAGTTTATCTCCCTCACTCACCCCCTGCATTGACTTTCCTTGTTAGCCTAATTTTCTCACAACAAACACAATTTGGCCTTAGTTAATTAAACGGCCAGTGTGTAACAATTAGAGGAAATGGAATATAATATTAATAAGTATGTTTTCTTTAGTGTATAATCACCTGATAATAAGAACTGTTGTGTTTTCGTTAGCTTAGAATGAGCATATCTACATAGGAAGCGGGTCCTCTTCATAAAGTCTGCCATGTTTCTACAGTAGCCCAGAACGGACAAACCAAACTCTGTTAACTTTTCCTGCTTAGGCCAGAGTCGAGAACGTTACTCGCTCCCATCACCGCCGCTCTCTCTCTCTTGCTTCACCACTCACTTCCCACGTACACACACACTCTACGCACTGGCGCTGCTACAAATTGCTCTAAAGAGGGCCATTCGCATTTTTGCATCGGCCACTGTAGCTCTCCAACACGCTTGGCACACGGGAGAGACTTCAGTTGGTTGCAAACTCCTCACCTCACCACTACATACCGCCAGATCTTACACACTGGACCTTTAAAATTATAATGTAAAATGACTTTACCCAATAGTTAAAAAATGAATAATCTAATCTCCACAATAATCTCCACAGCTATCACACTTGTACCATCATGGTAATGTTTGCCAGCTAGAGCACTACAATGTTAGATCACATGAGCACAATTTCAGCTTCTTATATAGACTTGATTCTAGTTTGCAATTACAAATTTTATTTCCCCCAGCAGCTCCAAAGTTGTTACTATGAGGTGACTATAGGCTGGCATTAAAGTGTTAAATTACCTCTAATTGGAGCAACCAGCTACAGGCTCTTTACCCTTGTGTTACATCACTTAAACACAAGCGTGCATACTCTAAATGAGAACAGTGCGTTAGGAACGGACCACAGTGGAGCGGCTACGAGAGAATGCAATTAGAGATGAAAATGGGCTTCAGGTTGCTCTTCATGAACAAACAACAGAGACTGCAACTGAGCATAACAGGGTGGGTGTCCAAATTCATGTATCTTTATAGAGATTAAAAATGACAGTGATCCATGCAATGATTTCAGGTGGGGGGATGTTTTACCAGCAAATAACTTTTTATTGGTACTCACCAATGAGCTCCTTGTTCCTGATGTCCAGGGCCATGTTTCTGAGAGCGGTGGCCACGGCACACACCACCTTGTCGTTGTCTATCCTCAGTAACTCCACCAGGATGGGAAGGCCTTTCTCCTTACGCACAGCAGCCCGGATGTACACCGACCACTGACGGGGAGAAATCAGGGGAAAGATAGTTAAATAGTTAAAAATTGATGCATGAATATTAAAAAATACAATCTCATGGTGCATTTGTGGTGACAATGTACTTCATAACAGGATAATTTTAGGAGTTTTGTGATAATTTGCTTTTAGAATTGAAGAAAAATTCAATTTTCTAGGTTTTAGAAATTACAATTGTGTCTATACAGCATGGTAAACAAAAGACAGGGCATGGCAACAATACCTGCTAGTGACACTAGTTTGTTTCACCTTTCACCAGTGCATTGTGTGATTGGATATATTCAATATATTCTTCCACTGTCTTATATTCACTGTGCTGGCTATTTCCTTTCTCTCTTTCTTTAACCAGAGAGAACAACAGATTGTGAATCAAGTGGTTGCGCTAGGAAAAAAGAGACAGACAATGGGCGAGGTCGAGTGGGAGATGTAATATTCCGGGTCAATATAAGAGGGGCTGAGGCATTACACTGACTCACAAGTGATATACTGTAAGAGGGAGAATTACATGAACCGGAGAGAAGAGTTTCGAGCTTGGAGACCACTCTATCCTCCCTCAATAACTATCAAGGTACGCTTAAATGGACTACTCGACCCTAAGCGGCTCAAGTGGTGCCGCCTTGTGGGTCAACTGTAGAAGACTGGGGATGTGCTAAATAGCACCCAAGAATAGATATCAGTAAGTGAAGTGTGAAGCTAAAAGATTGAGTGAAAAGAATAATTTCCAAGGTATGTTATAGTTGTTTTTCTTAGAGAACTAAATGGGAAAACTATGGTTCTCATTTTGGGAATAATTCACACTTTGAGGGAAATAATGGTAACCATAGACTGTATGGTCTTAACCAAGAGCTTAGTCGAAGAACGTGTACTGCTAAGATGTGAAAGTCAATTATACTGTACATTCTATTGCCATGTCAGCGCCCAGCATCAGACCTACGCCGCCGCCATTTTGGACTGTAATCGAGTCGACTACCATAATGACACCAGTTAAACGTCCGACTACACAGTGCTGGACAAAATTAAAACAAAATTATTTCTATTCTATAGTCATAATTTTAATGTCTCTACCGAAATGTCCTGTGTGACAATAAAAATATTATAAATATGCACACTATTATAACTATTTACTTACGGGGTAAAACTAGTAATTTTTTGCCCAGCCGCTTCCCAGAGGAGCAAAAAGTGAGTGATGGACATAAATGGAAGTTATGTGGAAGTCCTGTGCTTTTGCGATGCGTGTTGGTAAATAGCCTACAACTACATTAAATTCTGTTTATGTCATGCTGCTAGCGCTTCTAGCTACTGGCCGATAGCCGGTTGTTTGGGAACAGAGACGTTAATACTTCCCCCACGGTACAGGCTTACAGCATACAGCCCATGCGTGTATTATAAGATTATAAAAGTGATGAATTACATTCAATATATCCATTATTACAGCCGCATACAGCTAGCAGGAAGCCAGCAGAACAGGGTGTCATATAAGCGTGCAGGAGTCTGATGTACGTTCATTATGCTGAGGAAAATAACTCTGGATTCGGCTAATAGTTAATTTTATAACTTTGCTATTTAAATGTTCGTACTGGGAAGTTTATTTACCTAAAAAAAATGATCATCTGATTTACAGACATCTCTTTATATGTTGATGGCAAGGGACTCAGTCCAAAATGGTGGAAGCACTATCACAGCTCCATAGCGGTCAAAAAAGCACCAGAGTTTCGCGTCTCTGCTTCTATACTCTTTGGCTTAGTGAACAGAGCCAGCAGTACGCCAACACAGCTTCTTTGGAAACTGTTAGCAGCACTATTCTCAAAGTCAGGAGAAGGAACTTGCTGAGAGGAGACACAACAAAGCACACAGACACACATATAGTAATGCCCAAAAAAAACCACCTGCCCCCCATCATTTTGCCTCCTTCTTCCTTGTCTTTCTATAGCCTCCTCTCTGTCCACTCCACTAGCAATGGAAATACTCACAAAACCAAAACCAGATACTCCCACACACATTTACTGGACCACAGAGACATCCCTCTCAGCCACAGTGTGCTTCCCTGTCTGTAACTGCCGCAGTTCAAGTTTTCACATATACAGCAAAATCAATGTAACCTCTTTGACTGAGCACTTTTTGACCACATAAACATTTCCATCAACATTCCCACACAGCCTATTTACAACCAACAACATCTGATGCAGTTTCCCAAGGTCATTCCCAGATTAAGCCCTCACACTTTCTGCCTTTTACCCTTTATACACACCTCCCTCAAGGCTAAAGCTGCCTTTACCAATACACTCCTGTATGACCACATGACTCACACATTATTACCATCTAGCTGTTTCCATCAGTCAGCTGCTGTTGAACCCTGCCTCCGCTCCCTGGTGTGTTCAGGTTTGGAGCCTTTACATTATTACAGTAATTGCATTGCTGCTGAACAATATTATATACTATAGAACACACAAAAACATGGGATTGTGCTGGAAATATTTCAAAGTCAGCAGGATAGTGTAGTGAGCAAATAGAACATTATTCCAACTGATTGAGTCTTTGAGCTGGGGCATTTACTGCAGCCTTTGAATTTGTATAAAGACTGAACTGATGATCAGGGTTGAAAACACACCTTACCTGATGGAAGCCCTGAAAGGCAAGCAAGAACATTTTTTTTTTTTCTGGTGATCCATTTTCTAAGTCTGATCTAAATAATTTTCCCTCCCGTGTTTATGACATAAGAACAGGTGGAACATTTATTTGCCAGGATAATCTTTCTAAGTTCATTCTTTTTGTATGTGAATCAGAAAAAAATAAATAAATACAAAATAATTTCCTTTTTTTTCTGTCTGAAAACAAGTAAATCTTTTTAAGGCAGATTTTTCTAAAACAGATACAAAAAGAAATTTAGGCAGATTTTTCTAAGTTTATTTTCTCTCTAACTCTTAGGGGAAAACAGGTGGAAAAAGAAAATTAAAAAGGGCTTCTGTAAACCTGCCTTAGCGTCCATGTTGATATTTAACCCTTTGTTAACTTTTCAATGGATATTTGCTTGCCATGAAAATACACTTATTACGCATTCATTCTGATTTGCACTTGCCCATCCTGTAAAATTGCCATCCTTCTCTAATAACCCATCCTTACCACATTACTTTTCAGTAAACGGACGACAAGCCAGAGCTATGTTCTGAACTATGTTGTGTGTGAATGGACGGTCTACTAACGGCACAAGTATGGCTACATTCAACTGTGTGGGTGCAGGCAGTTGAATGTAGCCACACTTCAGAAGTGCCGTTAGTAGACCGTCCATTCAGCTGGTGCAGAGCAGTTCTTGATCACAGGCTGTGAGAGTTTCTATAAAGAACTCAGTTATCAGATAGGTAGCCTTCACACATAGTCACACACTTGCACACACACATTCATTCACACACACACACGCACCCACACGTCCACCCACCAATAGCTTGTCCTACTTACAATGTGGATAAACTGTTTTATCTGTGGTTTATCCGCACAAATAATTTGTGTACACTGTGTGTCCCTGCATTCATTGCACGGCTGAGTAAGGACACACTCGTGATGAATCCCTTCCTTTCATACTAATGGTCAATTAAATGGGTATAAACACGCATATACGGTACATTTACTGTATAGTTTCTTGTGCGTACCTGCTCTCTTAAAAACAAAAGTACAAGGACTGCAAGTGTAAGCATCACCAGTAATACAGTCACTCTAAGGTTAAAACATCAGTGCCTGAATGAAGTTTACAGTGTATTTGGATGATTATTTTTCTGGGCTCTGATGATATTTATGTGTGAAAAAAAAGTTTCAAGTGAGGAAATGAGACAGCAAAGAGTTTGGGAAACATTTGAAACTTGGCCGTTACCTTCCAGC
>CAKALG010016571.1:0-11325 GCA_916700815.1 Helicolenus hilgendorfi
AGTCAGAGGCAAGGGGACACAGGGGCTACTGTTCCCATTGAGGTCTTTGTCTCCCAGGCGCTCTCTTGTTTTTCCTCAGCAAACCGTGGGTACAATGAAGGCGGCATGCTCCCCTCCCCTCCCGCAAAGGGCTGTCAATACTGGACCTATCAGACCCTGAATGGCCGAATCAGCCTTCCCATGAAAATCAAGTCAATGACCTGCTTCCCCTGGCTCTCCTCCTTGTGAAGTGGGTGACAGCTATAATTTCAATAAGTAAAACAGAGGGAGAAAGAGAGAGAGAGCAAGTAGAGAGTAATGGAGAGAGAGAGAGGGAGCTTTCTCACATGTTGCTGAGGGGACTTTGCCTCAGACTCGGCATCCTCATATAAAATGCATTAATTCCTTCGCTGTGAGCTCACCGTAAATGATTTGATTGTGGCCGATTCGACATAGTTTCCCGAGCTTCCCCGAGCGCCATAAAAAAAAAGGAAAGAGAAAACATGATGCTGGGAATGCTAAGACAATTTTGAACCAAACATTTAACTTCAGCCTTCTGACCCAATCAAGTGGAAGAGAAGACAGGCTTTGTCCACCTTGGCCCATCCAAGAAAAGTTAGCCAAGAGAGGGAGGGGGAGAAAGGAGGAAAAGAAATGTAAAGATTTTGCCAAGCTTTTGTCACGCCTTAAGGACTGGCTTAGTCAATTGCTGTCAGATCAAGAAGACAGAAAGGAAAACAGCCGTGGTTGCCTTATATAAAAAAAACACTTTCTCTCGCAGCCAAGTCGGGAGAGTCCCCATAGACAGAATTACACAGTTACTTTTAAAGGATTTGCATTTAAAAGATTGCGTAGAGGCCTGAATGCGGGTCGTTTCCCCGTGACCATAGAAACACTAGAAAAGGTGGAAAATTCAGTCCGCTGAACTTTAAACGACTTTATTAAAGTGTCACTAATCAGACGTGAAAGACACAAGGTTTTAGTGTTTGGGCAAACTTACAGAAAAACTAAAAAAAAAAAAGAAGCTTAATGACCTGTTAAGAGCATTACTTTGAAAAGCCTTGTTGATGTCCCATTCCACAATAAAGAAAGGACCATTGCTCACGTCAGGGAAAAATTAATACCCAAAATATTCAAAGAATTTGACCTCAGCATCGTGCTTGAGAAATATCAGGCCAGAGTTATAATAACAACCCCGTAATATCTGCCTATTGTCTCATTTTGTAATTTTATCAGATTTTTTGCCCAAATAAAGCAAGATATGCTTTTACATTTAAATACAGGATATCAGTGCCACAATGAGTATTTTTGGATCCAGACGTCATCTAAAAAGTCACAAGCCGTGGAAATGTAATCTAACACTTTTTTACAAATTACTGATGATAAATGTTTGATTGAAAAACTTTCTGGCATGTATTTCCCTCCAGAAAAAGACAAATTCCTAAGCAGAAAATTGCCACCATTACAGCGTAATGGGATAACAACCCAAAGAATAATCCCTGGCTAACAATGGGGAGGTTTGAAAGGACTCCTGTGAGTCCTGTTCGGTGTCTGCCAGCGGAGAGCTGCATTTTACAGCCACCAACCGACGATGTAATCTCCGCTCAATGGAGACCTGGAGAGAGAGCCTCCGCACCGGGGTCTCTATCCCCACCATCCATCCATCCATTGATCTAGCCATCCCATCCCTAAAGAAATGGGTAAACCTCATTTCCATCCAACACCAACTGCGCGAAGGCGTTGGGGGTCTTATGATCGGAAAGAATAAAACCGCAACAAGACAGGAAGGGATTGAGAGAAGGAGGGGAGGTTTGGAGGGGGTTGGTAGATGAATTAGCATCGGTGCTACAGATGAAAAAGAGCCTCTGATCTTCCAGGCTGGTCCTAATCATATACACCCTAAATGAATCATCCCGGGACTTCTCCCAAGTTAATTTCAGTGCAAGAATTAATTAAGGCGAGAGCGAACTGATGTATGCAGAGCAGCGGAAAAACAACAATGTAAACAACCCCAACAATGGGGTAATGATTGCGGGGGGCTAATTTGTGTCATAATGATATGAATTTGATTTTGTGAACTGAGCAGTAGGATTAATGAGGGAAACAAAAACGCTTTTTTTTTTGAAGATGAGAGGTTTTGAAACGGCATGGAAGGGATGTTGGTACTCATTTCGTCTTCTTAGCATAAATCTTGAATAATTTGCTGAAGAAAAGAAAGTCTGACCAACCAATAGCACCATTTTCTACCGTGTATAGGCAAGTTTTAACTATTTAAATGTACTGAATGTATGCTCGCGAATCATTTCAAATGGTTGCTGAAAGTTGCTTTATGTGTTTTTCCTTCTATTCCAGGTAGTCCATTGGTTACCATTAATTTCTGTAAATTATAAACTTTAATTAGCAGACTCATCAAGCTCTCTAATATTCCAGGAAAAAACTCAGGATTTCTATGATTTAAGTCTTAAATTTACAAGAAAAAAACTAGAATATTCTCTAGCATTAAAGTGGAAAATGTATGTGGAAAACAAAATCACAAATTTGCGAGATTATAAAGTAATAACTTTACAAGAAAAAATAAGTGGGAAAAAATAGTGGAGTGCACATTAATCTTGGAAATTTTTTAGTTTTTTTTCTTGGAATATTATGCTCCTATCCTGGCTCTGCAATTATCATGTTTTACCTAATAAAATGCCCATCGTAGCATTGGTTTCCATTCATACGATACCAAAAGTCATAGTTGTACTACGTTGTGCGGTGTTGCCTGAAATGGGAAGGAAAAAACATAAAAATTTCAAATAGAGCAGTATGGTTTGCAAAATGATTAACTATGATGTTTATTGATTTGTGGCAAATAAGCTTAAAGATGCAAAACCAATGGCACAGTCCTTATGTAAATACTTCTCATATAAGGGCCACAATTATGACTATATTGTATGTCAATAATGAACAGAAATTATCAAAATGTACATGTATTTGTATGAAAGTTTTGTCTATTAGGACTATGAGAACACCACCAGGCATCTACAGTAAATTCCAGATATTTAAAATCAGAATATAAACTTGGAGTCAATGTCAAATCCACTTCATACTTCAACATTTGCCCTCGTAGTCATCTGACCCCCCTGTGGGGAAAGAGGAGGTAGATATACAATCCCAACTCTTGTGAGAGACTCGAGACGTTGTTGTGTTAATACCAAACAGCACCATGTCCACACAGCCTCCATATGGAGTCCAACAACGGGGGCAGACGGGGCATTTTGACAGTCAGGGGATCAAACTGGTTCCATATGACCACAGCTGGCATCACTCTAGGCCTGGGGGCAACTACGGCTTCCTCACAACCCGAGCAGAGGGCTCGTGCAAACTCAACAGCGGGGGTCGCGCATAAAGCCCGGGAATAAATCTTGAGTTTCAAAGACGATTGGAAATCTGATGCCCATGCCGTATTACTGATTGATTTCCACGAGGAGAGGATACTCAGATTTCAAAAACTTCTTACTGTAAAAAAGACTCCAACAATCAAAGCTATACTACTTGGAGAATTTTGTTAAAAACAACATCACCGTCCCACGACATGAAAGAGATAAACAGAGTTATATTCCCCATCTTTGACAGGATAATATGCTGAAATCACACATCAGACTGGAGAACAGTTTCGTGAATGAGGTCCCATGAGTGTGTCGGTGCGTTTCTCAACGGCCTCATGAAAGAGCAGCAAAGTGCTGGTCTCCATAGGCTTGAGACAAAGAGAATATACCGCACTGTTTTACGGCCCGGCATGCAGCGAGGCATGATGGGAAGTAATAACCACATCATTACCAACAGCGCCTCAGCCTTGTCAGACGTCAGAGGAATAAAGGAAGCATGCGGAGTTCGCACTCGGGCTGCCAGTCTACCGCGCTGTCGGACCCTGTCACACATAAGCTCGCACATACATATACACAAACATTTATCGGCCTGATGAAACACACTTCCTAAAAAAAAAGGAGTATATTCACACAAACACACGCTTAGAGACACACATAGCTGGTTGTTTAGCTGCCAAGACAAGAGGCAACGCTTCCGCTCAAGTTCTGCCAAGTTAAGTCAAAGGTCACACGATTCACTGGGAAGGTCCTGAGAGTGTTGCTTCCCGTTGGATCACTCACTCATTATCAAATAACTGCATCAAATGGCATGAAGCCTCTGCGAGATCATGTGTAAATCTGCAAGAGGAGGGATTAGCGCCGAGGCAGCTGGCGTGCTGGACTGCAGCAGCACAAACACATGTCTGCTTTCTCACTCATACACGTCTGGGGTTTCTCTTCTGCTACTGCCTCTCTCTCTTTCTTGCAATCTTTCTGTTCAAATTTTGCCAAGCCCAAGCAGTGATAACCCCGATGACATCACTGGGGTTATTTTTTACAGACTTGACAAAGCTCCTCCAGAGCCACATAAGACATAATAATTAGGGCTGTCAATTGATTGAAATATTTAATCATGATTAATCACATGATTGTCCATAGTTAATCGTAAATGAATCAGACATTTTTTATCTGTTCAAAATGTACCTTAAAGGGAGATTTGTCAAGTATTTAATACTCTTAACAACATGCTACTGGGAATCAATTAACAACACAAAATAATGATAAATATTGTCCAGAAATCCTCACAGGTACTGCATTTAGCATAAAAAATATGCTCAAATCATAACATGCCAAACTGTAGCCCAACAGGCAACAACAGCTGTCAGTGTGTCAGTGTGCTGACTTGACTATGACTTGCCCCAAACTGCATGTGATTATCATAAACTGGGCATATCTGTAAAGGGGAGACACGTGGGTACCCATAGAACCAATTTTCATTCACATATCTTGAGGTCAGAGGTCAAGCTCAAGCTGTGGGCGATATATATTCTAATGAGCCTACATGTGACATAGGAAGGGGAGCCAAATTTGAATAGCTTGTTGAATCACATATTTTCTGATCTAGGCAGCCCACAAAAAAACTGACTGGGTTGTCTTATTTCACAGTTTGTGGGTTGGTAAGCACTCCAGATACCCAAATGGATGTGCACAACTACTGGAAAAGTGAGTTTTTCATGATATGTCCCCTTTAATTTCAAGAAAAGTACATTTGCATTGGAAACAGGTTTGAATGGTCTTAATGCACTGGAAGATTTTCAATTATAGAGTGAAATGACATCATCATTTATAGATTTGTTGCATTGTGTGTTTGCAGATTTTGAGGGAGCTCAGTATAAGTTGCATGTGCCGAGTTGTTGCTATAAACCCCTCCTCTCTCTCTCTCTCACTCATATACCCACACTGAGTCTGCAGACCTCAGTGCAAGTGAATCCCCAATAGCAGCAGCCCCCTGGAGGAGATACAGACACAATGTAATATCTGATCACCCTCTGTGTAATACCATAAGAACACAATGTCCTGGGAGGGAGACTTCATTATGATCTGTCTGTCAACAGCAGGAGAGCCAAGTTTAGACAAAGTTTCGGATGATTCATTTTTCGGTGGGCTCTTTTTTTTCTACATCTCGGGGAGCTATACGTGTCAGTGCCAGAGACGCCGACCATGATAACTGCAGAAAAATGAGGAGAGGGCGCCAAGATTTGGTAGATTGTGGAGAAAAATATGCAAGAACAGTACTGTTTAAGGCTGAAGGCATGTACTGTTTTAACGGAGATATGCATGTACACACAAACACAAGCATACAAAGTGAGAATAGCCCAGTGTTTGAAGGGAAAGACCGTAACTTTCAGAACAGCCCGCACTTTGTTAAATTACACCTCGACATCCACACACAATAGAGCCTGCTGAAATTGGGCCACTTCACCCATTTGCATAGGAAAATCACAGAGTGGGCAAAAAAAGAGAAGACATAAAAAGAGTAAAAATAGCACATTGTCAACGAATGTAATCGAAACCAGAGCCACAGCCGTAAGAGCTCAAAACAGTCATTTCGTTTGCAGCTTGAGATATCACCAACTTTAATAAAAACATAACTTTTATCTGACAAGAGAGACGTGTCTCAGGTACCCCCCGATTGTGAGCCTGAGTCACGTTGACTGCACCCGCACATCGCTGCCCAGAATCCTCACCAGCTGGTTTCAATTACACAAGCCCAACTGGAGAGGGGAGAGGAAGGCCACATTCACCAAAATGGCTCGCTATTTCAAGCCAGCAGTTCTTTCTGCTCTCTGTTTCTGACAGATCAGTTGTTAGAAATTTGTGTAAACACAGTGTTTTGTTTGCTAGCGAGGGCCACCCCTTTGGCTGCCATGCATGAGCCACGCAGTATACCGTGCAAGATGGGAATGCTTGAGAGCGTGCATCCAGTGCATTTTATGATATTTCACTGAAAAAAAGCTTCTTCAGGATTATTGCTTTGGAACTACAGAGTAGCCGCGCCAGCATCCAGCCATCTCTGATCCAAGAATCTCCTTGAATGAGATAATAATCCTCCAAAGTGAGGCTCATGCTCTGCAGTTATTGTCTCGGTGACCACAATGCTATTTTCCCGAGACGTTCCACTCGGCTACGTGCTCAAACGACCGCAGCCTTTCTGCAAAACCACCCATGGGAGGATGATGTGTACACGCAATTTAACGAGCAGGGAAGCCTGGGTTTTGTAAGTCAACAGCGCTGCACAGAAACACCTGATAAGAAGCACCTGTCAGTTCAATAAAAGTTTAAAGGGTCAATTCACCCAAATGACTAAAAAATACACAATCTCACTTACTTCTAATAATGTCTAATAATGCAGCTTTAGCATCATTTGGCCAGTTTTAGATATCTGCATCCATAGATATGAGAGGTATTTAAGAAAATTAGCTTTTTTATGTCGGTGAACTGACCTTAGGTTTTCTTTTTTACCCCCCCTTAGACAGTATCACAGATATTCTGTATAACTCAGATATATGATGTCTACACTTAGTGAAATATTCAAAACCAAGACTGCATGTTTTTATGGCTGCATTATTGCAATACATGGGAATGTTCCAGATGATTAGCACATCGTTTTATGCACTTTTTTCCAAAAATCGGGCCTCATATATTCGGTATTTTTTTTTGGAAACTTTTGGATTTCAACTAGAATAATAAAGTTCTGTGGTTTTGAACGATATTCTTCCACACAGCATGACTTTGAAATTAACTGCACACCGCTGCGTTGATGGGGATTTAGAGGTAAACAACACTACACAATAGCTATACTTACCTCTTCACAAAAGAAGGGTTATAAAAGATTTGAAAACAAAAGGAACAAAACAACTATAATGAGAGGAAAACTCCATTAGATCACTCTAGACGGGTCAGTGGACTTTTCAAGGCCAGCAAGCTGTCAAATGAAGAGCATGAGCGGAATTACAACTAACACTTGTGCATGAATTTAAAAATCTAACAACTTGCATGGAAATGGAGTGAAGGGAAAGTCACGCTGGGTCATTTTGAAAGCTGAAATATTTCAAATCCAAAATTGAAAACAGATGCAAATGGACTGTGGCTTGGCTTATTTCTTTTGAGTTAAGACCTGCACAGCAGAGCGAAGCTTGAAAAGTAGCAATCACAACAACACAACTAGAAAACATAAAAAAATAAGCTCTGAACAAATGCTAAATCACAATATGGTTAACCTCTTAATAAAGTACGAGCGTGTGCTGCACACAGAGCAGGAGCTCCGGCGGATCTCCTGATGGAAAACTCATAAAATAAGAGGGGAGATAACAATAACACGGGCTCTCGCTCTCTGGTGCCAGTCTATCTTTGCTTGTCTCCTGCCTCTGACACTAAAGCCCTACTCCAGCCCTCCCTCCCTTGCTCCCAGCTCAAACCACACTGCCCTCCCCACCTCACTCCCCTTCCTTCCCTCCCTCTTTTTCCTCCCTCCATCTCCCATCTAGCTCCTAAATTATCTGTCCGGGCTGTAGGAGATACCCCTTCCTGCCCGGGGTCGCTCGTCTCACCGCAAGATGTGGAGATGAGGTGTGTGTGTGTGTGTGTGTGTGTGCACGTGAGAGCAGTGCATACGCTGCAGAAAACGCACATCCCCTTCTCGTTTGATGTCCCTGGAGGTGGAAGGATCTGTGACCACACTAAATGTCACTTTGGAGGTGCCGTTGATGGACGGCCAGCGGGAAGTGAGATGTGCAAAAGAGCAGGAGCTCCTTTTTTCTTTTTAAGACAGAAAGCAGAGAGAGAAAGAAAGACAGAGAGAGAGAGAGAGAGAGAGAGAGACAGGTCAATGAGGCAGCACGTTTGAGCTCCGAAAACAATGGAAATTTGCTGTGTGTATTTCTGCATGTGGATGTGTTCGAGTGTTTGTTGATGCTAGAGAGCTCGGTAAGTCACGTGTAAGAACAAATCATTCTGTAGCTGGGATCCATTATTACCGCGGAGAGCATGTGCCAAAATCAACCCTCCACTCTCCCTCTTTCTCTCTACCTCCCTTCGTTTTACAAGTGAAAGTAGTGGAACATTATTTTTTTTCAAAGCTGGACAGACTTGGGCATATTTTATGGTCCCTTCACAGTCAGAGCAGCACAGAGAAAAGTGATGAAGAAATCTCTGGGATGGAGTCATACTCAGGCAACGATTTATTTCCCTGTGTAGCTCTTTTTGCTCGGGGAAAATGTACTACCCAAATCATAGCTATACCTGATCATTCCCACTTCAACTACTCCCAATCAACCTTGCTGCGGCTGACTGACTATAATGCTTGGAAACTTTAGATCACAGCTTCTGATGGACCGGTCTGATTGCACTTGAAGAAATCCCTCCCTGCCGGTAGAAAACGGTAAACGGCTCCCTTTTGATCACGCCAAAAGGAGAAAGGCATTCCTAGTTGGAGATTAATACTATTTCAGTCGCGCAGCATGTGTGCTTAAGACAGAGAGGAATGACCCCTCCCAAATGAGGCGTGACAATCAAAGTCACAGAACAAGAGAAATGTATCTCTGATGTGAAAATAAACCTGATGATGCAAAACTCTGCGGAGCATGCACAGCTCTGGCCACATTCATTTATTATTCTAACCCGAGGTTTCGCATTGACTTTGCATGAGGCAGAAAGGGGGCAA
Organism: Helicolenus hilgendorfi; assembly: GCA_916700815.1. Classification (NCBI taxonomy): domain Eukaryota; kingdom Metazoa; phylum Chordata; class Actinopteri; order Perciformes; family Sebastidae; genus Helicolenus; species Helicolenus hilgendorfi. The sequence goes on from CAKALG010016571.1 coordinate 9,049, forward strand.
AAGTGAAAAAAAAAAAACGTCTGCAGACAGTCAGCCGCAGAGCTGAAAGAGTTTTCTTTTAATATACATGTGCATTCCCTTTATAAACATAATTTAGCGGCAAACCAAGTTTAAAAATAAGTGTGTGTAAATAATTTCTGTTTTAACCTGTTTAGAGTAGCAGCAGGGTGGAGTTACCACACCAGGACAATTCAGTTTGCCACAGCAGACAATACAATGAGTGCTACAAAGTCGAGACAATGCGATTGAAATCTCAAAGGTAATTTTGTGTACTTTGACTTTAGTTTACTTTCACTAGATCTAACAATATCTCGGTTTTTGTGTATTGAACTTGGACAGAAATGTGTCCACAGAGTCAAAAACTGCCCAATACCAAAAGCCGGGATTGAATGCCTGGTTACATAATGTTCATCACTTACTCTTTTGATCCAGTAGTTCCTGATTAAAACCAGAATGAGTATAACAAGTGAGAATGTCCACTGAGGGCAGGCGGGACACAGGACTTTCAACCAGGAGGCTGTTAACTGCTTGACATTGTGCGTTTCTGCAAGCGTGATACGAGGATGATGTGAAACGTATTTTTGGTTCAGAAACGTCGACATTTAACGTATCCGTAGTTTGCAGAAACATACAATGTCAACATTTGTTTTCTGGCGACTAGGTTGCACTTGCTCTTTGGTTGAGCTGATCACAAACAAATTATTTTTAATAAAAAGTCACAAGCCCAAAAAGTTGGTCACCAAAAATGTAAGGTATCCGAAAAAGTATTATTTAAAAAATATATTTTAGTATTAGTATTGAAACTCATGACATACTCCTTCTCCTCTTCATTCTCTACTGGTTAATTAAAGGCTACTACCAGTACACATACATCTGAATGCATCGCCGCTGCTCTGCGGCCAGAGACAATTAATCCATGCCTTTCATTTGGCGTCAACCTTACGTTTACATGCGTATTGTCAAAAAAATAGACTTGGAGCCTGAATAAACGCTTCAAGTCACGGTTACGACCGTGAGACGGAGCTGAAATGTGCGCCTGCACAGAGAAGGTGCAGACAGCTGTATAGATTAAAATGAGAGCGTATCTGTTGTGTGAGACGTGCGAGTGAAAAACACGTCTGATACACTTGCAGTCTAGACGAAGAGTTAGCCAATTGTGGGTTTTAGTCATTCAATCAAACCTTACAGCAATGGCAAATGCAACTGAGTGCACCTTTCTAGTAACTAATTCAGATTTCTGAGTGTGCTGTACACCCCTCTCCAAGACATTTTTCCAGTTTCACACAATTAAGTCTTAAACATTTGGGATTATAAGTAAGTTAAAACGAATGCTTAACATGACAAACAAGCAAGCAACACGATATTGTAACATCCTGTTGGTGAGAAACGATGCCATGGATAATGAATCTGACTCCTCAGTCAGTTGAGCAGGTAACCAGCCGTGTACAAAGATCTTAATCTCTTCTGAAAATCTGCCCGGTTTGTAAAATACCAAAACTGACCGGCGAATTGTGGGATTTAACAGCCTTTGTGGCTTGTGGCCAAAAAAAAAAGTTAGTTTTGTTCTTTCATTACTGATGTGACTCTTGGCTTAACTTTAAAGAACATGGCACGGCAGAACAATGCGACCCCTTGCCCCCGACCTTTCAGCCCCGAGTTTGACAAATGTGTACCGTGAGCTGTGCCAGTCGCTGCCTTCTGACGAGAAAGAAAGTCAAACATGGTGAAATGTGAGATGGCTTGTTACACAACCACAGTTAAAAACTTTTAGAGAGTTACAGCTATAAGAGCTCTATAGAAAAACATGAAGCAACGCAACTTTAACATTCATCTGAAGAGGTCAAATGAGCAGCTGTAACTGCATTACACGTTTCCAAACAAAGTTGCACTGTGCCACAAAATAAATGGAACAAGACAAACACTAACAAACAGTCTCATGTAGTAAAAGGAGGACATAAACCGCTGGCTTCATTAAGGCTCAGTTTGAATCTGCAAAATAGCCATCACCAAGTATCCCAGTGATCTTATTTGACAGTTCCATAATCATAATAATCTAAATGAAACTGAATTATTTTGACTGTGGCTACCATTTAAAGTGTTCCTGCACTTGAGAAGGAACTTGTGGTCAGTGTGTGTGTATGTGTGTGCGTGTGTTTTTGGCAGCATTTGCTTGCACGCATCTATGCATGAGCGAATGTTTATCCAACTTTTATGGCGATTGTCTCGTAAAACTGGACAGGCGCTCTGGGACGACCTGCGCTCCTCGGCACCGTGCTC
>CAKALG010016572.1:0-11067 GCA_916700815.1 Helicolenus hilgendorfi
CAAAACACAAAACATTGCGTTAGACTAAAAAAAGCTGTGTTTAAGATTAACTTCCGGTCACATTAAAACAGCTTGACTGACATGCTAGCTAGCAGTAGCATGTTGTGCAGCTCTCTCGTTTAGTCTTCCCAGGTAATGTTAGAGACTCGTACTTTAAATATAACTATAACGAATAAAAGCTACAAAACAGTGGCATGCTGTCCGGTTAAAAGCACTTTTACTTTATAAGTTAAGTTATCTAACGTTTGGTTAGCATAGCTAGCTGACAGCTAGAAGCTAACTGGCTTGATAGCTGACAGTAGCTAGCCCAAAGTTAATGTAGTTAGTTAAAGTTAAAGTTGAATTGTCACTAAATCTACCCCTGTGACATTCTGCAGATGTTTGCAGTGGACAATTTTACTTACCATACCAGCTCCATTATGGTCTCTACTGCCACAGGAATGACAACATTGAAGCTACTGTAAACATATATCAGTTAGCAGCTAACAGCTAACAGACGTTTGACACTTCTTCTTCTTCTTCTTCTGGTGAAATGATGTTTGTTGACATGAAGCGCTCTGCTGCCTCCCTCCGGACACTGACTGTAATACATCTGCCTCCTATTGACTATATTTGAACACAGGTCCCTGAAACAAGAACAGTCAGAGTTTTCCTTCTTTCTTTCTTTCTTTCTTTTTATCTATCTATTTATTTTTCATTAATTTATTTATTTCATCCGTTTTGGGGTTTTTTTTCTCTCCATTTAGTTTCATCCATATTTCATTTTATTTTATTTTGTTCTAAGAAAATAAAAAAACGAAATAAAATAATATATATATAATAAGTAAAAAAAATAACAACTATAATAACAAATAATATAGTTGAGGAGTTTTTTTCTTTAGTTTTTTTCTTTACTTAATAATTTCCAGTTCCAGTGCAAACACTTTCTAAACATTCCTACCTGGATCTCTTGCATTTTCCACCCTTAATGATCATATCCACATCTGGCTCAGACATTAACTAAGGGTACATGCACTATTGTTTTTGGTGAATTCTACGAAAAGATATAATTAAAATATAATGCTCCAGAAACAACAGCATCATGAGAATTATCTGGACACAAATAGCTCAAAACCTACCATTGGTTTTGCTTAAAATGGAAAGAACGCCTTTTCTTTTGCATTAGGATTTAATTCTGATATCTTTGCAGTTATTTTAAGGAGATGTACATGTGGAAAAGAATTGTGTTAATTTTTAATTATTTTTCCACATCTTCTTCATATTGCAGTTCATAACGCTTCATCAAAATGGCCATGGTATTACAAAGGAAAATTAGATAAAACATGAATACTCCTTGTAGGGAAGTTGAGTAATTAATTAAAATAATAGGCCTTTTCCCCCCCCCAAAAAGCGTAGAAACTACAGAACTGCAATCTGTTGCAAAGCATTTGCCAAGTTTGTTTCATGAATTGAGAAAAATGCTGAAAGTGATCCTTAAGAAGTTCTCCACATTTCCAATCACCAGCAGATTTTACATTTTGAAGTTAACACAGATTCTTTTCATAATTAATATTTGTATATACATTTATTTAATAATTGGACAGTTATTTGTTCATTGATCAACACATTTTGAATTTAAATTTGTTATATGTCATGAACACCACAATTATGTTCTCATATTGCTAAAATGGATTTGCAGATTAATGTGTATATGGCCAGGGATGTATTTACACTGTTATTAGATAAAAATGTCTTTGACTGATATGTTTTCTTAATAATTTTTTAGTGTGTGTGGTTAAAATATTGTCATACCTTTGTTCAGATTTTCATTAGCAGTGCACCGATTTAGATGTAATTATGAAACTAATTTAATTATATGATGTGTCCATAGTTTCCATTGGAGTTAGGCGACCACCTCTGATTAAATATTGAAACACTCATATTGACAGTTTGGCCTGATAAAATCAGTGTGAATCAAAAATATGCAATTTGATCAATTTGGTTAAAAAGAGAGTAAGCTGAAGAGAGAGCAGACAACAGAGACGGATAAACAGTCAGGAAATAAAAGCCCATTACAAGCGGTAAATTTTATTATGGGATAACAGCACATAAAGCACATCTAAAATCGATGTGTCCAATGCACTTTTAATAAAGGTAATATTAAAGGTACAGTTTCTAAGTACAATATAACAACATTCATATTAGAATGAAAAGTATTTAAAAGACAACATTAAATTTCTTATTTTTCTTTACAGCTGTATTTACAAAATGAATCAAAATACTTATTTTCATATTTAAGAATCAGACAAGAAGGAGCAAAACTACGTTTGTGAATAGACTACCTGCTAAAGAGAGTTCAAAAGAGCTGGATAAAAAGGTACATGATCATCTGTCCCCATTTTAACATCAGTAGCAAACGTGTGACTTAGAAATTTGTGACAACCACACACTAGTTTCGGCTTTCCCCCATAATTTGCACTGCTTTTTGCATGGAAAAAAGGAATCCACCCACCCTTCCTGTTAAGTTACCCTAACTGACTGAGCGCACATTGAACACAGAACATTAAAGAGATCCAGATGTGTTGTATGCCTCCTTTACAAACTACTTGATTTACAATGCATTAGTAGATCTCAGTGAAATAAAAAAGAAAAGTTGATATAAAACAAAACGAAAGTGAAGAAATGTGGGTTGCCTGTTTTTGCCTGATCAAAAAAAGGTGAACTTTTCTGAAATATTGTCTGCGAGCATTTATTTGACCCTTCAAGATCAACGTGAAACAAACTTCCCAGTTATGTTTCCCAAAAAACAAGGTGAGGGGTGACACTCTAAACGGACCATCTATACATTGAAACCCTTTAACAACCCATGTGAAAAATGATTAACATCACATAAAGAAAGAATCTGAAAAAACACTAGAAGCATGTGAGAGTTGAGAATTCATCCTCATGTACAAAATACATTGTCACTTCAGTACACTGTCTGGAAAACCACAAAACAAAAAGACAATCAAAACCATGTATGCATCTTGTTACACCGAGAGGCACTCAGTGTGATACGTTGTGTATTATTGCAAGCATATTCTCACTGATATTTGCTACAGAGTGGAGAGAGAAAAGGTCAACTTTGTCCTCAAATGGCAATTCTTTCATGTAAATAAATTTGTAACACTTCACGTGGTGCAAGAGGTTTTTACGCTAACTGGTCTGAAGGAACCAGTTTCAGGATAAAATGGGGAATAACAAAAGCATAACCGAGGCTCTGTTTAATAAAATCCAAGCACCACTTCCCTGCATCAGGTGAAGAACTATGCAGACACAAGAGAGGTAAATATTTAGTATCTTAAAACCTGACAAACTATAGCCTCAGTGAGTGGTTTTTACAATCAGACAAAGAAAAAAAAAATAACACAATACTGCTGTTTCAGTTTGAATATTTTTCCACAAACCAGAAAAGCAACCTTAAATAGCTTGTTAATTAGCAGATACTAGCTTTGCTATAAGTCAGAAGGAAATAAGTGCCTTATCCCAAGACGAGCACACTGATACAGGTACTGGCTGGGTAATTTTACCACTATCATTTTCATTATTATTTATTGAGTCCTAATATCAATAATACATTAATATGCAGTGAAATGAATGGACTAATAGGGCGGCCAGGCTTAGGAATCAATACTTTGTTCACAAAATTAACTTACCTAGCACCACACATCAGGGCAACACAAAATAAATGTCAGCACACCCTATTCTCTATCAAACTAATCCTAAAGGAGGGAAGCAAACTAGAAACAGAGTTATCGTACAATATGGTGTCATCGATAAACAGATAAATAGTTTCACTGGGTAGGCCTTAGTAGCAGTATTTTCCTCTTACCTATACAGACAGAAATTACAAAGCTACCTTTATACATGTGATCAATAATAACATTAAATATGGTGAATAAACAGCCGAGAATGAGGGAGAGAGAAAGAAAATAAGATATACAGCATACAGGCCATGTCAAGTTCTTGGTTCTCCACCTGGGAACAGAACTGGTCAAATATACAGATGGAACATAAAAACATCCACGAAATCAACACAAAATAAAACCAAAAAAAGTGATAAATAAGAGGTGTATTTACATGCAGATGTTCAAAGACTATTATGCACAAAAGAATCAAAAATAATACACAGGACATATATTATTGCTTGACATTCGATTATGGCTAAAAGTTGCTTTTCTTTTTTTTTTTAAACTATATTCTTAAACGTATTTTTAATCATAAATCCTTATCAGCTGTGCTTTGGAAAATGTTAAAATGTGACGACTGACTCATAATTCTGGGTAACACACCGACACTCCGGCACAACTTTAAGCGTGACATAACACTGATCTTCACAATTTACGGCCTCGAGAAGACTCATTTTCACAATTTACACTCCAGAATTCATTTCAATTCAGCTCAGGCCGTGCATGGCCGCGCTGTCCGAACTGATAGCGAAGTATGTTTTCGCTGTGAAGCCATAGTCAATGTTGCCTCACAGCGTTCTGCAGACCTGAATTGTTGAAGGCATTATTATGTCATGCTTTTAAAACCTACACCTATTATGGATGGATCAAGCTCAGCGTTTCCAAAACCTTATATTTTTTAAAAAAGTCAAAAATAAAAATCCTCGTCCACATAACCCTGTTCCTCTGTAATTATTAAAGCCTTGTCTGGGGTTTATTTTATTCACACACTGTGAGAACAAACATACACACACACACGCACACACACACATACACACTATTGCTTTTTACAAACAGACAACAGAGCAGAGACAGAAGGACCAGCACATTTTACTGTATACTATACACTGATTGAATAGCACACTTAGCATCAATCCCTTGCTTAAAGCGGGATATCTCAAAGTGAGAATATACAGAAGGACATCACTTTACAGGCCTGTGTGAAGGCTTAGACACAAGTATCCATGTGTTGGATGACCATTTTTCTGCTATCCTGCCAATATTGCAAACATACCACATAAGAAGATGAAAACAGAGTGATGGGGCTTTTTTTGTTCTTTAGACTGAGAGTCATCAGTTTGAGACAGCTGAGTGAATAAAAGGATGATGACTGCACTGTAGAGACCCGTAATTGTAACACAAGGCGTATTGCTTGTTTTATATTTGTAGAACACATTACATGCCACTTGAATGAAAAAACAAATTTTCACTTTATGAGAGAGAGAGAGAGAGAACCGTTTTGGTGGTAGACCTCAGCTGATTTGTTTTATGAGACCATCAAGTAAAACAGAATCATTTTCAAGAAACAAACCAATTTTTGCAAATAAATAACAGGATATCAGCCAAACCTCCATCTCTTAATAATTGTCTGAACTGCATGTTCAGTGTGCTACGCCACCTCCTCTCATCAATAGAGTGCTTTGAAGAGGTTTTTTTTAATAAACACCTCATAGATTCACATAATCAAATGCTCTGCAACTGTCCAGAGGAAAGCGAGCTGCGTCTTCTTCGGTCTACCTGTTACCTCCCTGAGCGTTCACACCTCATCCTCTCTCGCTGCTCTCGCCGGGCCACTGGGCCTCTCAACCTGGATTGTCTAGCAGTGTTCCAGACTGGGTTTCTTTTGCTGGGAGACTGAGGTTTACTAGTCGTAGAGGGCTTGTGCATATCCAAAATAGTATTGGATCATAACAGAGATTATTATTACTTATAGTACAGCATATCTACTACAACCCAAACACAACAGATTTAGTATTGCATAAGAATATTTGGTTTTTCTAACAAAGAGGGTTATCATTTTTAAAGACCCTGATGACACCGTTTTTTTTGTGTGTGACAGGAATATGCTGATAAAACTGCGGTTTGTAAAAGTGATGGGTTTTGTTGTGGGTTTTTTTTTTTTTACAAATGAGATTTTCTTGAACTTGACCTTAGGGGCGTGGTGGTCATTGAGTGGCTGGGGGGCCCCTTAAGGACATCAATAATGTCTGATGAAATGTTAAATCTCAACCACTTCTCATGGAACATCCCTGACAATAAAACACACAAACTAATGAGTACAAACAAACGTCCTCTCAAACAGAAAAGCGCAAAAGAAACTCTTCCCTGAGGGGTGACAGCACAAGGCGTTAACGCCTCGTACAAATTGCACGGCAGAGGAATGATAGTGTGCAAACAGAAAACAAAAGACAAACAACTGGATTCTATGTTACGGTTGGTGACAGATGTATCAACATGCTTTGTTGGGTTTCTAAAGGGATATAATTTTTTTCTTTTTCTTTTTTTTGCTCTTTTTTTTTGCTCTTTTTCTAGAAGCCGCTACTGAGATTGCTGGAATGTCTTAGGAATCCATTCTACGTTATAGACAAGTAGACTGGAAAGCGGAAGCAACGACTACTGTTTGGCACATCCAGGGTTTTTTCTACCACTTTTTACTACCACACTGACAAGAAAAGACACACTCAACAAAACAGAAGCACAACAACAAAGCATTCTGAAAATAGCACTTGTCCTACCATTTTTGTTTCTCCCCTAATCATACAAACAACAGCTAGTCTAATTATTGCAGGAATATAGTTAAGTGCTACCTGACATCTTTTTTCTCTCCCTCGTTCTCTGTCGTGAGTTTATTAACCAAAACATGTTACAAAAATAGAAGCTTTACTACCAGACAAGGCTTTGAATATTCACTTTCCCTTCACTGTTTCTTCTGTGTCCTGTTGTGGCGTTTGCTGAGGCCGAGGCTGCGGCGAGAAGGCAGATAAAGTCACTCAAAAACAACGGAAAACATTTTGTCAGAGGCTCATGAATGTGCTTTTAGGTTAGACCGTGTAGCTTTGTCATTAGGCTGTCAGCTTGCTTGCTGTATCTTTACCTTCCACTAGATGGAACAATTGGATTACAGTCTAAGTGTAGATCTTCACGGCTATTCAGTGTAGATTTGTAAGTCCTTTCTGGGATGTTTCCTTGTGGCCTTCTTTACACAATACGTGAGGTTTATCAAAGTAAAATTAGTACCAAATATGTTGAAGAATATGAATGCCAGTGTACCACCCGATTTGACTGTTATCAGACCATTAAATAGGTGTTATCAGTCGCTAAGCACCATAGATGTGGGTCAGTAGGGGCCTACTACGTTGTAAAAGTGAAAGTGAAACTTAAAAGCAACACGTTCTAACATGTTGTAAAACTGAATGAAACGTCAAGTTTTTAACACAAACAAAAAGGCTTCTTTAGGTTTAGGCAACAAAACTACAACTTAGGTTTAGGCAAAAAAAGCACTTAGTTAAGTTTAGAGAAAAACACGGTATTTTGGGTTTCCTGGGTGGAAACCCTGTTTATACTACGGCGCCTGATTTCCGCTTCTGCTCCTGTCATTATTATTACTATAATTTCTACGGTTGCTGCCGTGTTCTTTTACACCTTCTTTCGGTGATCTACCAGGTGAATAGATGATAAAAACCTACTAGTAGGTGTAGTAGGCCCCTACTGACCACATCTATGGGGTTTATAGCGATTGATAACACCTATTTAACAGTCTAATTGGCTGGTGTTACAATACCGCAGTATTCTTGTACTTTAAAAAAGGTTTAATGGGGACCTATTATGCTTATTTTCAGGTTTTGTATTTTGTGTTTCTACTAGAACATGTTTACACGCTTTAATGTTCAAAAAACGCTTTATTTCTCTCAAACCGACTGTGCTGCTGCACCTCTTTTCACCCTTCTGTCTGAAACGCTCTGTTTGAGCTCCTGCCCCACCCTCTGATTGGTCAGCTGGCCCACTCTGTTGTGATTGGACAACCGAACCAAACGCTTCGGACTCCGCTCCAACTCCACTCGAACTAGCTTTGTTTGAGAGCGTGCCAAACTAGTAACTAACTGTTACTTGGTGACATCACCACGTTATGGAAGAAAAGGCGGTACTTCAATCAAGGCGTTTCAGGCAGTTCAAGAGCAGTGTTTCTGTGATCTTTGGGCTTTGTAACTTTGCAGAATTTTTAGGTGCACAAAAAAACATATATAACACATTAAAGGAAAGAGAAAAAGCACAAAAGCATAATAAGTCCTCTTTAAACGAATACTGTTCAATCCAGGTCTGTTCATAACAAAGATCTAGAAATCCACGAGACTGTAACGTCACTACAAGGTTTGTTGGCTGTTATTGTATGTGTGCATTCTCGCTAAAAGGAGTATCAGAGCTACACTTTGTCGGGTGTCATGCAGGCGGTCGTTGTTGAGGTAACAGGTGATGGAGCTACTCTAACCTGCCTTCTCATCCGTGCCTCTTTGTTCACCAACCAGCAGCCTCGCCAGCAACCCTACCAGACAGCCCTTAACACTTCCAGACCAGTATCATCTGCAGCTCCCAGGACTAGCCTCCGTGACCATGGTTCAACTTGTATTTCTTGTGCACATGCAACACATCACTAGGTAAATATACAAGTCTTAAATTAAAGAAAAGTGTAAATAAAAGTGCCTTATCAATTCAACAATTAAGAATGGTCTAACTACTAATATCATACATGTTATTTAAAATAGATTCTATAAACATTACTTTTTTTCTGTATAGTAAGTACTTATGACCATATACCCTGTAGTACATTATAAAACAGGTGGAATGGACCCTTTTCGTTGTGTTGGTGCCCCGTGCTTCTCCAGGGCACCTGTCCAGAGAAGGATTAATAGCAGATGGCCTTACATGATTTCACTATGCAACAATGGTGGATGGAGTCTTTGACAGCTAAAATCATTGCGTTTTTCATTAGAATTACCAGAATTCTATGTTTCTTTTTTTTCTTTTTTAAACGATTGTCCACAGAGAGGTGTCGATTGCATCACCATGCCGACGGACCCTCCCTCAAAGTCGCTGTGAGTTTTCATTCCAAGAACCGCGTCCAAAAGATACGACTGAACACAAGAGGGAAAAAAAGGGGCTGAACTTGACCAAAATGTGCGCATTTGTCAGCAGTTCATTTCGGAGATAGGGATAAGACTATTTGAATGTGAAAATACTTTAAAACTGTTTTGGGAATGTAATCTCAAAAATAATACTGATGCGGATTTATCTTCTAATTGAAGACATCTTCAGCTATTTTAATTCCAAAAGTGACTAATTGTTTATACTGTTACAAGTCCGATGCATAAAATCATAATAATAGCGATGCAATAAATACTGGTGAAAATGAGTGAATGAAAATGAATCGTGATAGAAAAATGCGCAAAAGAGGGTCAAGTTCAACCAGACAGAAATTATTTGTCCCTATCTCCTCTTCACGTCCCATCGGGTGTCGGGTCCCACAAGTCTTCCAAAGAGAACTAAATTCAATAAAGTAAACCTTGAGAATCAACTCCCTAAGCCCTCCCCCTCCGATGTAAAAGAAGAACAGCGTGCCATCTGTCCGCTCCGGTTTGTGCAGGGCACCAATAAAGTGTCTCAGATTCCTCCTCCACATTCCCCTACGGTGGGCACACTGGCACCTGGCAGGGCTGCTACCCGTCAACGGGCATGGACTGCTCAAAGTCTGATCCGAACAGCTCCTTGTATAAGGGGGGGAAGTGGGCACGCACAATGTCTGGGTATATTGCTTTGAAAGCTGTGAGCTTCTCTGTATGCCTACTGCACAGCGCTCGCAGTGTCGACACTTTGCATATCAACTGTGGAGAGAGAGGAGACAGGCTGTTTAGATTCACAGGGAGGCAAGGACACGGAGCAATGGTAGTGAAAAACATTCCTCCCTACAGTGTGTTCCCGCTCACACGGGGGCAAACAGACTTGTAAATATTGAGACAAGCGCTCAGGCACGAGGAAAACTTGACACTTCACATTATGGAGCTGGTACAATTGATAAATTGCCACTTCTTTACTGATAAAAAGGCATTTCATGTAACATTATGAATGCTTCCCCTTAATCTAATGCACTAAAGATGGTTGATGGCCTGTGGATAAAGATCCTAAACAGTGGGAGATTACTCTGCTACACGGGGAGAGCACACTTAGCAGACAGGGATAATGGATGGAGTGTGCAGCGCATCGCACTGTACCTTTGTAAGTATACCATCCTCTCTGTGGTTCTTCTGCAGGACGTGCTGGAGGGCCAGTTGGATCTTCTGCTGGAGTTTCTCCACCTTCACCTTCTCCTGGAGCCAAGACCGGTCTGCAAGGAAAATTATCACAACATGTTACTGTAAAAAAACACACGTAGGCTCCTTAACTTAGCTCACGTAAAAAGGAAATGACGAAAGCTGACCCAAATGCTTCAAAGCCTCCGAATCACTATTCGAATGCTTTTTTTTTTTTTTAATATATATATCAGTATGTAATAATAACTATAAATTCACAAATAGCCAATGAAATAAGGAGTAATGTATCGTTATAATAATGTTTGTTATGTGTAGGAGTGTGTGTGTGTACAATAGTGCGGCAGCGGCACTGACCCGGAGCTTCGAATACCTTGGAATATTTCTCGCCGAAGCTTCGAAGACCAAAAAATGGTATTCGGGACAGCCCTAGAAATGACGCACCTCCGCTAATATAAGACACTAATTGACAGAGAAAAACAGGAGGGCAACAGCGCTCCTTGTCGCGGTGAATGTGCGTCTACCTTTTTTTTTTTTTCTCTTTGCACTGTGAGTGACACCTACCAGCAGACATCAACACAAAGGCGGAGAACAGGGCGATCTCATCCTCAGACAGGTGCATAGAACACAAGTTTTTCCCAAACTCGAAGACGGAGCTGATCAAGTCGTCACAGCCTGCCACAGCAAAGGACACAGAGAGAGGGCTCAGGATGAGGAAGACCAAAGAACAACATTCACTCTTGATCTTTATTGGGAGAGAGGCACACGGGGAGGGGAGAGGAAGGGGGAAGGAATGAAAAAGAGCGGCATGCTGACAGCACATGGGAGCGTCTTAAGCAGAACAGGCAATGCTTTTACTGAGTTTTGCCTCCCAGACAAGTCACTTTTGGCAGTTGGGTGGTGTTATGCAAGCCAAAATGAGGTCACTATTGAGGCTTTTAGTTAAATCAATTATCGGGAATACAGAGAGACAGGCTGATGCCACCGCGGCTCGGGAAGCCCATCACTCTGCCTACCCCGCC
>CAKALG010016575.1:0-10210 GCA_916700815.1 Helicolenus hilgendorfi
TCGCAGTCTGGCACTTTGACCGTCACGGACCCTGGAGGAAACACGGTCAGCACGGTTCCAGCACCTTCCAGGAGGGCCTCAGGGATGTGTACTCGTATACTCCCCTCCAGCTCTTCTCTCTCTGTCTTTCTCTTTTCTCTCCATCACTTTCTTTTTAATTCCTTTTCTGCATCTTCCTCGCTTAGCCTTCACAGTGGCTTGGAATGCACATGCAATTTGACCAAAAAAATGGCTTTCTGTATGACTGACTTGAAATGCACAACATCGTGAAGCACACCTTTAACTTCACAAGTCACGTAAACACCAAATGCTGCTGGGTTGTTCTAATTCTCCTACTCATAAACAGTGTCTTAGCGTTTTTCTCTAGAATGGTTAGCTTTCATATATCAAACAACGGAATATGGGAGACCTCTTCTTACCATGTTATTGCACATCTGGTACTTTAAAGAAGGTTTTTTTTATCCTGCATTAGGAGGAGGTGTAAAGTAATTCTGTGTGTTGAGGACTTTAGGCACTAATTAGATTAATTCATCTTAAAAACAATGCTGCAATCCATTACAACAGAGTGATACTTAAAGGTCCCCTGTGGGGTTTCTGACCTCTGGTACTGCAAGCTAGCAAACATGGATCTAAACGATGCACAATTTAAAAATTAGGGATGTGACGAGAACCAATACTTTGCAACCAGTCGATGGCAAAATTCGGAAAATGTGACGGTACTCGACCACGATCACTATCGATGCGTCCAGGGGACACGTCCTATTTTTTCCCTGATAATGCTACATTGCGAACAACAAATCTGTGTTGAAATCGTCTGGACGAGAGCTAGTAAACGTTAGCCGTTAGCACCGGCTAACGGCTAACTTTAACTATCTCTCCTACCGATTTCATCAGAGGTTCGATTGATCTACATTATGATGCGTTCAGGCTCTGTTTAGCAAATATGGGTATTGGGCAAAGGTAAATTCTAACATTATCATGTGTTTAAATGTAATCTTGTAACGTGGTTTTGGGCGTGAAACTTGAATAAATCCAGTTGTTTGAAGGCAATGTTTTAACAGCATATAAAATAGATAATAGAGAGGGAAGAAAAAACAGTATGCAAACGGTGATAAAGGAGTGTATGTTGACATACATAGGATTTATTGTTTTTTACCGTGGTATCAAATTGGGTTTTGGTATTGGTATCAACTACTAAATTTCTGGTATCGTGACATCCCTTTTAAAAAAAAATTAAAAATTGGCTTTACAAATGTTTTGTGTGGAAGGAAATGTATTCAACACCTTTGTCAGGCCTCAAAAGATACACATGGTGTGAAAAACAATGAATGTAAACATCTTATTTGTATACAAAAACACTCCACAGGGCACCTTTAATTTCTCATCTCAAGTAACAGTGCTGCTGAAAACTTGATCTTTGCATGCATTATTATGTCACTGGTGTTTCTCCTTTTAGAAGATCAGTATTCACGTTTGCCTTAAAGACATTTTGGTACGAGAGGTTAGTTCCAGGGTGTCCATCTGAAAACGAGATGACGCACAGTTCCTTCTCCTTCCCGTCTCCTCTGCATCATTTGCCCTAAAGGTGTCTGTCATCCTAATGAATTTGAGGGCTGTTTGAAGATTGCCTTCACTCTGAGGGACACGTCTCTAAGCTGGGTGCTGAGTCTCAGCTCCCATCACTCAAGAGTCCAGCAGCTCTCCTCTCTCCAATAAACCTAACCCTCTCCCAGTGGAAATCATGAGAGAGGAGATTTAACTCCGCTGGATAATTCTCTCATGTTTCCCCCTGTATTACCTGAAAGACTCGGATGACTGGACATCCTCAAAGTTGTTAAATAATCATAGTTAAATCGGGACATAGATCTTAATTGAGGCAGCTGAATGAAATAATTTATAAACCGGATATACAGTATATTTAAGAATATGTAATTGTGTTTTTTCTGTGAGGTGTATATTCATTGTCATTGATTGTGTTTGTTCTGACCTTGCAAATGAATTAAGAGTTTCATTGGTCAGGTAGAAAATGGTGTTATTTAAGACAGTGTGGTTGAGTATTTTGAGCAATTTGTTGAATTCAGTGTACTTGAACAGTTTATAGGCCTTACAGAGCATTTATAGACTTGTCTAGGGTTGCCTACATAGAAATTCAACCAAAGACAATCAAGTGATATTACAGGTTAAGAAGCCTGGAACAGTCAACAGGAGTTACATGTGTTATTTCTTACAGCCGAACAATAAAGACAAATCAATAAGGACAAATCCACCTGGGGCTTTAGTGTGCAAGAGAAACAAAAGGGCCGGAGATTAAACAGGGAATTGATATGAGATTCTGTTGTAAATATTCCTGAAGTCTCTAGCCTGGATTATTGCAGTTCCTGATTTTCATTGTTGTTATATGCTACGAGGAAAAATCAATACTCAATATCATGAACCCATGCTGCTGCTTGCTTTGAATACCCCATTTGGTACGGCAGTGTGCAGTGTGCAATCACAAAGATTGAAGGGAACATTAGACACAGGATAGCAGACCAGCGCACGTGTCGGTACCACTATCTAAGCACACAGGGATACTTTAATGTCTGCTGTAAGTGTGTAACATCCTGTATTTCAGATCATGTAATGGTATTTTTCCTTTTCTGCTATTTCGGAGACGGCGCCTGCTGCTCAAGCCTTCTTTGCCTACACACGCCTGCCTGAGTGGAATTGAATTCACAAACAAATTCCACATCTATTTCCAACTGGAAACAAATGGTGCTTTGAAAAGCGTGCCTGTCCAGACTTTCAACTGCCTGGAAAATATCATTGCCATGGTTACCTTTTTTTTTTCCCAGTAATGTTGCTTTGAGTGCTCTTAGATAAAACTACTGCACATGTATCACCTCATTCTCCTGGAATAGGTCTGAGTATGTATCGCATAGGCGGTATTGTGTTTAATAAAGCCTCGTGTTGAGAAAAGAGACATGTTTTTCATTGCGCTTTGACACGGTAACATGACAAAAGAGTTTGTTTTTAGATGATTATGCAGCCATTTGTGATGTACGAACACAAAGGATGAGATGCAGCTGTGGGGAATAAGTTTAACCATTTCATGGATGAACAGGTTCCTCTGGTTTTTGGCTGCTATACAGCTCAAAGCCTCCAGTTTTCCCATCCCCCTTCTCTTCCTACACCACTCGAGCCCTCAGCAACACCATACGGCATGTAGCTCACATGGAATACACAACTGAAGCTATAAAACATATATGAGTCCTTCAGATTGAATCGTTCTGATCCGTGAACTTTATTACACTGAAGATATACTGTAATATCTCTGCTAGGGTCAGGTTAACAAAATAAATGACAACACTAGTTTGTATAACCTTGTATTGGTACGTGTCTCCACTAAAGTCCCTGACAGTTGAACAGCCTTGCTCACAACAGGAAATACTGTGTGTGGCTGATAATGTATCTGATGAGTTGCCTATAATGAACACGTTTGTTCCTAACTGAAGATTGCTTTTCAAAACAGCATTTTACATTATGAAAAATACAGCAGTAGCACGGTATTTGTTGAGCAAACTGTGCTGAATGGCTGGATGTGTAATGACTTAACATCTACATTGCAAGCAGTGGAGCAAGCTGTTGGTTTCCCCAGTGTGAATGACCAACCTCCCTCAGGAACATTTGAGCCACTGATGATAGAAGGAAAATATGTCCACTGAGCTCCCCTCGAATCCCTGACTTTAGCGGGGGCATACCAGCCATCTCTGCTCTCGTCAGCTGACGTCTCAAACACAGTGCTACTGTGTGCTCTGGCCTTATCTGTCGCCTCGATAAAACAAGGGCCCTCTTGATGTATATTCAAACGCAGCTTCTGCACAGCACTATCTATTAAAATTATTCAACTTCCAAAGGCATCAAAAATCACACATGAAACATCCATGAGAGAGCTCTTCTAATCATAACGCTCTTTGGAAGTGAACATCAAAAGTCAAAGCTTGGCAAAAAAAAAAAGGTTTGAGAAATTCAGCTTTGTTTTGAATATTTTTTGTCTCTTTTCTTAAGATAAGCAGATCATTTTGAATCCGTCACATCCAAGCTGACGCTTTCTAATGTCAGAGTTCAGACTAATCTCAGAGGTTTAACTGCCGTGCCCTAGAGAGGCAGATTTTGTTGGTGAGTACATATAATGCATATGCTCAAATATGATGTAAACAGACCTAGAGTGGACTTACAGAATGTATTATGAACCTGAGACAGATCGTTGTAGAAAGTGATGCTATAAAGAATATACTGAATGAGTAGATGTACAGCTTTTTGCATTATTCACTCCTCTCTGGAGATGTTTTCAGGTCCCACCTCCTTCAGCTTCTCCAGTCTCTGCAGGGTCTCCATGATGTCAAACTGCCATTGTTTTACCTGCTGCACTGCTGTCACTCCCTCCTGTAACACAGTTCATATGTACTGTCAGTTTGTCAGCGCATATTGTATGTATAGTGTTGAGATAGGCTATGAGCCACAGCATGTTAGCGGGATAAATGCAATTAATAAGTGTCCATTAAAGGAATAGTTTGAGAATTTGGTAAATATCCTTTATTCGCTTTTTTGTCAATGGTTGGATGAGAAGGTCGATACCACGCTCATGTCTATGTCATTGTTAAACGTGAAGCTACAGGCAGCAGCTTATCTCTTTTTATTTTAATCATTAGCATATCTTGGGTTAGCTTAGCTTAGCATAAAGACTGGAAACACAGGGAAATAGTTAGCCTTTTTAAAATCCACTTATCAACACCTCAAAAGCTCCATTATTAACATTATTATTTAAAAAAATTTTTGGGCTGGACCGGCACGTATTCCATCATAAAACAGCAGATTTATGTTTTTATACTTTGGTTTCTGTATGAATTAAAAACGAGATATAACGTGTTAATTTGGGTTTCTCCTAGAACATGTTTACATTCTTTAATGTAAAAAAAAAAAACGCTTTATTTTTCTCATGCTGTCTGTGCTGCAGCACCTCTTTTCACCCTCTGTCTTAAACTACTTGCCCCTTCCCTACCCCTCCCAACCGAACCAGAATCCGCTCTAACCAGCTTTGTTTGAGGGCGTGCCAAACTAGCTGCTAGGCAGATATTATGCAAATGTGTTACTCAGTGACATCACCACGTTACGGATGAAAAGGCAGGACTTCAAGCGAGGCGTTTCAATCAGTTCAGGAGCAGTGTTTCTGTGTGGGAGAATAACTCCCCTTGGCGTGCACTTTGTAACTTTGCAGACCTTTTACATGCACAAAAAATATACTGTTTAACACACTAAAGGAAAGAGAAAAAGCACAAATGTCATCTTTAACATACAGAAAATATGTGTTCATGCGACACCACCAGCATGGTTCATTAGACATTTGAGACATACAGTATACGTCATTGGTTTTGTCAAAAATTAGTTTTCAGTTATATAACAGAGGAACAGACACTGTATTGTGGGATTCTTCCCTCTTGATGGATCTGCAACATGCTACTTATTTATAAGCATGGTATTTATCTTCAATCTAACTGTAAGGGGGAAAAATTAACAATATGATACCGATATTTCCCAAAATATCAAACTATTCCTTTAAAGTCATCTTTATCAAGCTAAACCAGACATGCACAACACGTAGAAAACTCACATGATTTTCTATTTTTGTGTCAGCTTCTGCAACTATGAGCAGCTTCACTATCTTGTATCTGTTGAGACGTACAGCATCATGCAGGGCTGTGTCCCCTTCCTGAGAGTAGAAACAAAATGTATTCATGGCAGAAATGAATAATAGAGAAGATGAAACACAGTGTTGGGCTACTGCCTACCCTGTCCCTGGAGTTGATTTTGGCACCACTGGACAGCAGGTACTCCACAACGGCAGCGTGGCCTGTTCTCGTTGCCACATGCAGAGGAGTGCTGTCCAACTGCAATGTGGACATTGATATACACAGTCACTGTGACAAACATGTAAAGGATCAACTGTGTATGATACAGTTTGTTCACAGATGCACAAATATGAGTCCAAATTCAGGCACAAACAAAATGCACCTTATCTCTAGCATCCAGGTCAGCCCCATGGCTCTTCAGGGCTTTGACAACTTCCAGGCTTCCCCCCCTGCAGGCCCAGTGTATGGCCCAGGAGCCCAGCTGAAACACAGTAGGATGGCCCCGTTCTATTAATAGCGCTCACCTCAGGCCACGAGAGGCTGGAGCTTTAGTGAGTGAAGATAATCTCAACCAATCTCATCATCATCTTTACAAACCAGCCATGTGCCCGCATATCTTACTTGATCTTGAAAGTTGATATCGGCTCCTTTTTCTAAAAGTGCTTGGACGACTGCGGTGTGTCCTTCCACAGAGGCGCGGTGTAGCGCCGTCCTCTTCAACTGGAAGGTTTTAATATATTGTAAATAATGACTTGCAGTATGTTGTGAATGCATCTGATTTACTGTGCACACAGGGACAGCATATGTACCTCATCATGGACGTTAGGGTTCCCACCATCAGCCAGATACTTGTCTATTACATTCAGTTTGCCTTGACTGGCGGCGTTCATGAATTCTGCAGTATCCACAGGCCCTATCTGTCACACAGAATCACAAAGGGACAGGAGAGAGATTCAATTTTTATATCTCTGTTGTGCACATGAAGATAAGGTTTCTGAAAATTGCAGCCCACCTCAGGGATTTCCACTGACACCCTGGGCGAGCATGTTTTCTTGATCTTCTTTTTCCTTTTGCACAGCTCTGTGATATTCTCTCCTCCGCTCAAGTCTAAAATCTCACAGTGTAGATCTGAGGAGATCCTCCTCACACTCTCCTCTACCTGGAAAAATGACAGAAACAGCAATAATGTATAAGACACTATTATAAAACCCAGATGAGGGAGCTACTATTGGCTTCTTGGGAAGCAGATGCGCCAAGTAGGCTAAGGGGTGTTGAGAGCTGGGGACGGTAGTGTTAATGTCAAAATGAATTCACAGCATAGTGCTAGCTAGGCTTGGCAATAACAAAAGTAACATTCCCAATAAACCTCCTCTCATGTGCAGTTCTATGTGTTTTTACATAATGTATCAATGACAGAGAGTCTTTGTGTGCATGTCACCCTTTAAATGCCCTTCTTGTTTTATTTGACTTATTAAGTAAAAATAACGTTGTTCATTCTACTGATGACAAGTTTTTTGTTTTTTTGTCCATTGTGCATAAAAAGCCTTTGATTGCCAGAAACTTTGGTGAAAGTAATTAGAATTTATATGAAATTGATTACAATATATTGACCATAATAACCTCTTTTGTTGGCAGTTCATTATTTGGTTTGGTACACATAAAATGAATACAAATTAATCTCATTCTGTGGCAAGATAGACTGTGTTCTGTGTCAGAAATAAAGGTTAAATGTCAATTTGTATGGCGTCACGAAATAAAATAACTTTTCCCCAAATATCACAAAGTTTACTGTTAAAGCAAGCGGCATCTAGTGGTGTGGTTGCAGATTGCAACCAACTGAGTACCCCTCCGCTCACTCCTCCCTTTCCAAGACTGAGGTAACGTGAGCCGTCGAGTGCAAAACCATGGTAACGCTGTTCGCCTCATTCAGAGGTAATCCTTACCGTAACAACACTACTTTAGGAGCAACAGAAGTCAGACAGTGGCGAGCAGTACCGTGGTTTTACTCTCTGCGGCTCACGTTACCGCAGTTTCACAAGTGAGTCGGAGAACTATGGTGATTTTCAGGTAACGTAAAAACACGAAAGTCTCTCTCTAGAGCCAGTGTTTGGTTTGACCATTCTGTGCTACTGTAGAAACATGGCGGAGCAACATGGCGGACTCTGTGAAGAGGACCTGCTCCCTATATAGATATGAAGGACTCATTCTAAGCTAACGAAAACACAATATTTCTTAGTTTCAGGTCATGATACACAAATGAAAACATAGTTATGAATATTATGTTCCACTTCTGCCAATAGATCCCAGAAATGTTACACACTGGCCCTTTAATTAAAATTCAAGTAAAACAGGATTTAGTGAAACTCCGGTAAGTTAAATATAATGTCACTCAGGGCCAACACATCAGGTTATGAATGAAAAGAAAATAATCCAACTGCAAGCAATTTCATATCTAGCGGTCCTTGATACATATGTGTGTTTTTCAATTTATCTGCGAATGGCTGTTGAAGTAGGCTGACAGACATTTTATCCTCATGTTTGGGGCTTAACTTCAATGCTGCTGACATGTTTTCTAGGATATAACAGCTCGTTAATTCACATAAAAATGCCATTCACATGTTTTCACAAATCAGGGCTATTTAAATTGTGATATTGTGGTATCAGCAACATTCATTATTTTTAAGAAAAAGATGTGTCTAATAATTATCATTTTAGGAGTCATGCTGTCATATTAATGAAAACACCATCACAAATGTCACTTCAGAAACATTAGTGTTTCTCTCACCTACCGGACTTTTCTTTTCTAATCCTGTTTTATGGTCCATCATATTGGCTGTCCACTGCACGACCTCTTCCATCTATGTTTGAAACAAAGATACAAAATCAATAAAACAGTCAATAAAGCATATTTTGAACAGCTTTATAACTTTATAACTAATAATCTGGAGTAAAAATCTGCCGGACTGCGTCTCACTTTATACAGAAGCACTGCAAGCCCAGTGGCTTCCTGGCAGGAATGCCGGGTTCATGGTGGGACATTATGTCACCCCGTCAAACAGGTGTGTGTGCACTTTGGTGTGTGTATGCATGTGTGTTTGTGTGCCAGCATTACAATCTCCCTCTCTCTCGCTCTCTCACACACACGCACACATATACAAGTACATCCAACCCTTCAGGCATGTCAGGCCCTGGGTCATGAGCTAAGTCTACATTCATTCCACAAGCTCCTGGTTTTACTCACTCCTGTTGCTGCAACCTCTCCTCACAGGAGGAGTACAGCCCTCATAAACACACCGTTTTGAGGGATTATGTTATTTATAAAGGTTTCATTACTGCCAAGTGATACCTACCTGATAGCACACCAACAATCAATCGTCGCCCAGCCTCAGTTTGGCTATTTTTCCTACCCATTTTGAAACATTTATCAAACTGAACACTGTCCAGTAGATATAACACTTCTTTTTTTAGTGCGTCAAACCTTTAAGGTGTCATTGTGTGTTCTTTATCATGATTTCCTCCCACTGAATGTGTTTTTGTGACACTTCCCCCTTTTCTCGCTGACATTTACATGCTGATTTTTATTGGATGGGACAATTTGTCACACGCATGCTTATTTACAGGCCAGTGAGTGTGACTGAGGGATGTGTTAATGGTTAACCAGTGTTACAGAGGGAGGTGGCAGAGTTCAGTGGAGTATAGGAAGAAGCAGCAGCAGCCATTTTAGCAGCACAGGACACTGCTTTCCCCTCAAGCATGGAGCACAGGCGAGCTGACAGTTAGCCACCAGCTTACAGCACATCTCTACCAGGCTGGCTGTGAGTTATAATGTTCATTTTACTCAACTGATGTTCCTCTTGATGCTTCAGTGTCTAGACACAATTTGAAAATACAGTGTTTGTTGACATTAGGTAGTGAAATAGGTAACATACTCTTATCACTAGAAATGTGTTCAAGGTAATAAGAAAGTTTGTTTTTGCTATAGAGAGAAGCATTAATGACATTTTTCTTCTCACATTATTGAGATTATAATCACTGCTGTGTGTGTGTGTTTCAGGCTGAAGTACAGGTGCCATGGTGACGCTGAATCACTTGAGTGTGGAGGACCCAGACGATGGCTCTCCACTGCTGCCCGAGGCTGCGGAGGCTGCAATACCAACGCCTGTCTTTCAGAGACAGCGAGTGATCACAAAGACTGACTCCAGGGACTTTTTCCTCAGCAGGTACACCTCTGCAGGCACTGTGTTTAATCTGTTGAGCTGTTATTTAATGCTATAATGCTGTTTTTTTTTTACTCTGCTGTACAGGAGTGAGAACCTCGCCTTCAGTCTGGTGCTGCTGATCGGATGCTACTCGGCAATTCTGATCCCTGCATATCTCCCCTTGGATAAAGCGGCAGCTCTCAGTGATGACAACCAATATCCCAAAGATCTGGTATGGATACACATCTTAGCGATCATTTTTGGATCATTTCTTCACTCTTACCGACACCTCTTCGCCCCTCTCTTCAGGTCTTGCTGAATCAGTCAGCCACCCTGTTGTCA
>CAKALG010016576.1:0-14610 GCA_916700815.1 Helicolenus hilgendorfi
GCTCTAACGAAGAGCTGCATGGAGGGAGGCGGGCGCTTGCCTTCGTGTGCAGCTGGAACAGGATTGGCAGAGTTTAATTTATTAATCCCCTTGACGAGGGCGGCTTTAACCACAGGCGCTTACCCCCTGCGCGTTCATTTTAATACGTTTATTAATTGTTACCGAGATAAATGTGGCAATTAATCGTGATATTGACTTCAAGTATAGATATCACCCAGTCCTATTGCAGGGTTACTGTACTCCATTGTATTGCACTATATTGTATGGGTGTTTCCATTTCTGTGCACTGAGTAAAAGGTTAATAAAGTGGATCTACATACAAATGACTAATTAAAATGGAAAAACCTGAATGAATGAGTGGAGAAACATAACGAATGTAGAAGCTGGAGTCACTGAAGATGTGAGCTAGTAATGTGTTAGTGTGTTTACATGTCTCTTTTTGCGCGTGTAAGTAAGTTTTACCTGATCTAATGTTTTGAAGAGTAGGATGTCTCGGCAGGACTCCTGCAGTCTGAGGCGCTGCTCATCTGTTTTTGGGTGGACAATCCTGGGCTCCGAGTCCTCATCGTCCTCTTCTGGGTTGAACGCCTCCGCACACACTGGAAGGAAGACATGTAAACCCACTTTACACATTGCATTAGCATGTGCTGTTTGATTACATTGTAATTAGACAGAGCAAACAATCCAGGTTAGAAAGTATTATATGGACACGTTCAGAAACTCATTAAGCCACAATGGCGACGGCCAAAATGCCGAACTGGAGGCTTCACAACGGCAGTCCACAAAAAAATGGGTGACATCACGGTGACTACGTCCACTTCTTATATACAGTCTACACACACACATACTTAAGACAGGGAAAAGGGAAAGGTAAGATGTTACACAAGCACGCACGCAAGCAGAAAGGAAGATATTGTACGACACAAAATTAGGTGATGGCTTGCAGGAGAAGGGACAAGAGGACATAATTACTGCAGGACACAGAAGAAGCCCAGACGTGAGGAAATGACACACACACACACACACACACACACACACAGCGATATGTTTTACCACACTGGACAACAAACACTGACGAGGTCTTTTTAAAAGGTCACCATGTATCCGCGTTACATCCGAATCTGTAGAGACGCACTCCACTTCTAAGTTCTCACGTGACATTATTTACCACGAAACACATGGAAGTCTGTGGGAGTGTGTGTGCAATCATGAGGGTAACATCTTATCTCTCAGCATTCATACCAGTTGAATTTGGAGCAGTGTGACCTCTGGAGAGTCAACTTGTTAACTCCTGTAATTCAGCTTGATCGGGCAGGTAAATACAATAGACCAAATAAAAAGCTGTTAAAATATGAGCCTCTGAGCTCCGCCGAGCCAGAATGTGATGTAGTTAACTAAGCGTGAGAACATAATCTGAACCAACGACAAGCTACGACCCTAAAACAAAAGAGTTTTACGAGTATGAAGACTCAGATGTTAGTATAAATAATCAGCTTGTGTGTTCTTCATGAATGTCATTAAAAATAAGATAAGGCATACAGTGCAGGCAGGTCCATCGAGAGTAGCTGAATTTGCAATAATCAGGTGTGTTTTGTTTCCTCCACGCTGCCAAAAGCCTCATCTCCCCCTGGCAGAATGACAGGACAACAAAACACCTGCCAATAAACGCGCTACTTGCTACAAGTCTGTGTGTGTTTTGTTTACAAGTTCACTTGTAACAGGGCAGTGTGATCAAATCTAATGTAAATATATAATCAAGTCACCGTTTTCACCCCGTTTTTGGGCCAAAGAAAATAAATTGCAGATGTGACTGTGGCCTTATGTTTCTCATGTGAGAAAACACTGATTCCTACTAACGTTGACGCTGTTCTCCTTCCTGAACATAGCGTGCATGTCTCTGTGTACTTTAAGATGAGGATTGTACAACAGATTTTTTTTCTTCTACACCTGGCAATAATTAATCAGTCCTGTATTACTTTCTCACACCGTATCACAAGTTTAACTAAACGCAACATTTGGATAATTCTTAAAAGACAGAGGAGCTTGACTGTCTGTCAACATTACCACAACAAAGAAGGTCTACTTGTACCACCCAACTTTTTTTGGCTGACAAATCATAAAAACAAGGAACTGCATACAACTGGATCACGTTACATCTACAGCAAAGTTGACAACCTTTATGACCGTGTGGTAGAGACAGCAGAGTCAACAGTGACAGTAGGACGGCAGTAAAGATAAACATCAGCAGACACACCCAGAGCCTAATCAAAGTGCAGTGCTCTGTGACGGCTGACGACATTCAATTACTCATGTGTAAACACTAGATGGGTACGACGGAGCGTGAGAAAACAGAATCATCGTACACACAGACCACAGACGCCAACACAGAAAGACAAAACCCAAAACACTGTTTTAAATCCACGACATACGCAAATACGTTCATTATCAAAACATCAATGACAGACACACAAATCATAAGTCGACCACTTGGCCTCAACAAGCATGACACGCACAATAACGCAGACACTGAGTCGCTTTGGCAGTGATGTATGCAACGTCGTCCCTGGTGAGGATTACATTTAAGGGAGATGACGTCAAACAGATGCATATACACAGACATGCTGGCGAGAGCACACACACACACACACACACACAAACAGCTTACCTGACACTCTCCTGTTGAATCTGCTGGGTGGTGGAGCTGTGGAACGAGAGAGAGAAAAGAGAGAGATGTGAAATTAACATCATTGTTTTTACACAATGACATTTTAATACGATTTTGTGATTGCTTTGAAATCCTCATTAGCATTATCTGCTCTGAACAGAGGGTGTTCATAACAATAATTGAAGCGAAAGAAGATTTAGAAAAGGAGAAAAGGAACAAAAAGGCAGACAGTGAGTCAGAGTGACAGCCAGCAGTGGAGAGAGAAAGATACAGACAGTCAAACAGATAAAGGCAACAAGAGGTGAAGAGATAAAAGTAGGACACGCTCAAAGATATAGGCAGACGTGAAGAAAAGCAGAGAGAGACAGAGCGTAACCAGGAAAGAAAGCATGAGCTAAGAGACGAATTGAGAAAGGAAAAAGAAAAAGGATTTTCGGTATTGCAAAGTTCATATTTTCTTTAGACACACGAATGCTGCTGTGAGCAGTGGCTACAGCCTCCAGCGTTATCATCACACACACTTTCCCTCTAACAAATGATCATGACTACAAATTGAAAAACTAATAAAACAAAACATGATCGGTTGCAATAATCACACAATGATCGCCTGAAGCCAGACAGATGTGAGTGGATTAACAAATAACTTCATAAGAGCCCTCATTGCTATGTGTTTACAAGTCAAATTAATTAATGAGAAAATGAGAAATTAATGAGAAATAATGTTTTAAGAGAGAGAAAGGTTGAAAGGGTAATGGCAGTTATGTTGGTATCAAATCTCTTTCACCATGTCGTAACAGCTCCCATTACATATAATCAATTAGTCTGTCTGAAACAGTGGGCAACCTCTGGGTCTGAAAAGTGAAGCCAATGCTGAAGTGCCTTGAACTTGCATTCTTTCAAATAGCCAGCAGGGGGCGACTCCTCTGGTTGCAAAAAGAAGTCTGATTGTATAGAAGTCTATGAGAAAATGACTCCACTTCTCACTTGATTTATTACCTCAGTAACCATTGTAAACATGAGTTTATGGTCTCAGTCGCTAGTTTGAAGTCCTCTTCAATACAGCATGATAATAACGTGTTAACTCAGATTCATTTTAACGCCACTAATTTCTTTAACGCATTAACCCAATCGATCTTTCGGAGGTTGTGTCGGGCTCAGTTTTGAAGCTAGAGTGAAGATATTGCCATCGTATGAAACTAGAAATCCTCAAGAATCTATTGGTACCAACCATGTCATACTAGCTTGCCTCAAGGACCCTTGACCTCTGACCTCAAGATATGTGAATGAAAATGGGTTCTCTGGGTACCCACGAGTCTCCCCTTTGCAGACAAGCCCACTTTATGACAATCACATGCAGTTTTGGGCAAGTCAGTTTGGGCTGTCAGTGTGTCAGCCCACTGACACACTGACAGCTGTTGTTGCCTGTTGGGCTTGAGTTTGGCACATTATTATTTGAGAATGCTAAATGCAGTACCTGTGAGTGTTTCTGGACAACATTTGTCATCGTTTTGTGCTGTTAACTGATTTCCAGTAATAAATAAATACATACATTTGCATAAAGCAAACATATTTGCCTACTCCCATGTTGATGAGAGTATTAAATACTTGACAAATCTCCCTTTAAGGTACATTTTGAAAAGATAAAAAAATGTGCTTTTAATTTGCAACTACGTCCACTTCTTATATGCTGTCTATGATTAGGAAGGAGAGAGAGAGAGAGAATGAAAGGGTAATGGCAGTTCACGGTTTGTTTACGTTTTGACTTGACTGTGCCAGTGTAGCCAGCCTCAAGCTGTTGCTATGAACATGTTCGGATGCACAGATGCTGTTGGGACACTGTTATCGTTCTTGATTCCTCAGGATGCAGCATCTGATGTTTCTCTGATTTAAAATTCAGCATTCAAGGACTCACAACAGCAGGCACCTGCACATCTGAAGTGTTTCCTTCAGCAAAACACGGAACATGGAGAGCTGTTGAGTAGCTGACCCCGATCTCTTACCCCCCCTGTAGATGTCTGTATTATTGCCATATTTGCCCTGCTGAATGCTCTTTCAGATCTTGACACTGTAATTGAAAAATGAAATGTCTTTCCTGACAAAAGACCATAGCTAGTCAAACCTTTCAGCTTATTCAGAACACAAACATTTTGCCAGTGACTGTGTTTTTATTCAAATGAGCACTTATTCAAGATACAAATCTATTTAAGTGCTGGCCCATGAGAATGCCACGTGCCTCTTACATTAGGCCAGAGGAGCTCACTCACTGATTATGTGACATCCAAATATGATATTAGCCAGGACAGAATAGCATATAGCCTCGCTATTAGTGGTTAGTGGGTAACAACAGCAGTGCCGTTAAAAAAAATCTAGGTCCATCCATCCATTTTCTGCTGCTTATCCAGGCTAATACCTTCACTGCTGGTGTTGAGCCACATGGCAGCACTTTGGTTTTTCAGGCTTTGCCCAACTGAGCCCCGATGAGTACAGGCCAAGATACCAGCCTCTTGGGCAGGGGCTGGGAGACCTTAAAGCGAGGTGAGTCTTGCCTATCTTGGCCGATTAACAAGAGAAATTTGCTAGTAATATCCTGAGGCTGGTAGGTATGTAGTCACATTTAAATAGACAGAGCACTGTTCTCCCTTCCACGTTGTGCTACATTCCTGCTAATGCACGAATCCGTTCACCAAAACAAGACTTAAAATAAGGTTCTTCTTAACCTGAATTCAATTCAACGGCTACCCAAAAGTGAAGCCAAACATCTCGATCGCCCCGTGGTGTCTGGCTGTTCGTTTGTTTAGGAATTGCATGATTTGATATACAGCAGAGTTTTCTTTGAGCGCAGTATGCATTTTTTTAATGTCAATATCGCAGTCGATCATGTCCATCTAATTGTAGGAAGCCAAAATCGCGATCGCAATAAATATTAGATTAATTGTGCAGCCCTAGAATATAATAGCTTAAATGTCAATGTCTGCAATCATTTCATGTATCAGCATTTTGTTTTTTTAAATGGTTGTGCTCTCATTCTGTAATAAAACATTCATGCATCATTTGGCCAGATGATGAAACAGAACCCGGCTTTAACCTGTGTTTGTAACAACATCAAACTAAACGCAGGAAAAACATCCTGTGCCAGGCAGAGGATGCTTCCTGGAAAATGTCTAAACAGCAGATGTAATCAAGTTTAATTTCTGGTCACGATTTCAGTGCTGAGCGTTTGACACTAGACAGTATTCATCAGAGTAGAGGCAGCCTGGAAGGACACTGCTGGATATGAATATGCATCAGGGACAATAAAGTGGCAAGTCAAGAGAGCGAGAACTATGTGCGTGAGGGAAAAAAACGAAAGGGCTGTCTATGTGTGTGTATGTACAGTGTAGTTGCACAACACGATGTGTGTCTGCATTGTGTGCACGTATTCTGGCCTTGAGCAGCGCTATAGGAGCATCCTGACATTACAACAGGGTTAATGTACGCACACAGAGAGTGAGGTCAGGGTCACCTGCTTTCTAACGTCGGGCTGCTACTAGCCAGCATGGACATAGCTCACTGCTGCTACACACATACACACACGCACAGTGTGTGTCCATTGCTACCTTATTACCATCCTGTCAGAGCCCATTAGATCTAGACTGTGAAGACGGGAGCCTGGGGGAAACTCACACACACACACACCACTTTCCCCCGGTCACCTGGGGAGATGGACAGAGTTTTAACACTCTACTCTCCGTGGAGATCTGTTCTTAGTATCACTCAGCACAGATAAATCAACAGGATGGTCTCGGTTACTGCTGCACTGACATTTGCTGCATCTGCAGGGGAAATTTTGTATTGTTCTTTAAGAGGAATTACCTAAAACAGTTCTGCATTTCAACTCTATTTGTATGCATATGTTAACTCTCGCATATGTACCACACATTCACACTCGTTTGGCATCCGTTTTACCTGAACGCTCAGTCTGCCTGCCCACATATTATTAGCCTTGTTGGGTCAGAGTCTATAACACGATAACTGCCTAATGAGTTATAACCCAAAACGTGCCGAACACCAGCTAAACTGATGATGATGATGATGATGATGATTTCCCTGTACATTCTGACCATTAACCAAACAAAACTATGGCTCTTTTAAACAAGCTCCTAAATGGCAGCCTGTTAGACTGGCTCTGACACGATGCAGCGGTAGACCAGCAACTCCTGTCTTTTGCGAGGTTAAATTACTGTTTTTGTGAACGGAGTCTGGTGGCTTTGAAGAGAGCATAGATAACGGCTTCAGTTCCCTATCGGAAAGGGCTGTCATACAATTAAACTGGTATTGATTTTTTTAGGTGGGTAAAATGTGTTTTTCTGCTACTCCTGTCCACAGTCGCTTTACAGCGCCGTCAGACAGCCCTTTCCGATGGGAAACTGAAGCCGTTCTATCTCTTCAAAGCCACCAAATTTTACCTCGCAGAACATGGAAGTATACATAAAACCTCACTTCAAAAAATCCGAACAAATCCTTTCAGTTATTTCCAAACAGCAAAGCTAACTTTGACTCAGCTAGTGCTAGCATTCCCATTATTCATAACCTTATTTATTAGCTTACTTTTGTAACCTACGTCACTGCTTTTTGTGAACAGCCAAGAGGGCGTTTCCATTTGAAAAAAATAAAGAGAAGGAGCAGATGGACCCGCCCAATGCACTAAGTGGACACAGAAAAAATTCTATGGAAAATAGAAAAAGAAAAAAAATAATTTCTGAGGCAAAATATATGGATACACAACATACTTTAGCTTAATCCAATGCTTACATGTTAAGTTTCTCCTTTTACGTTGTTTGACTGTCTCTACTGACAAAAGCTTTGCTCTCTTTCTAGGTATTTTCATTCAGAACAGTCCATTCATCTCCATCATGTAACTGAGCATCTGTAGGCCACGTCACAGGGCAGAACTTATAGACCTCCACTTTCAACAACTCAATTGATTTTTAGGGATGGAAAGAAATCTCCAAACCATGTTTGGTTGCCTGCCAATGAGCCTGGCAGACAAAGCTACCAGCCACAGCCAAAATGGAGTAGGAAATGAGCAGCAACTGAGTCAATTCTTCCACCTTCGAGTCTTTGTCTCCCTTTATCTCTTGCTTTTGCTTAAACCTCATCCAAGTACTTGCAGGGTATAACCCACACTGTGGTGGTGCAACCAAAAAATCCCTCTGGCTAGTATGATCCCAATGCGACTGTTCTTAAAAATATCTAAATATTATTGGCGGTTGATAGCGAAGACAGTAAAACACATAGTTGACTTGAATAACATCACATTGTGCAGCTTCCCCTTTCCATTAATGTGTCAATTTCAACCCTCTTTTTACAGAAGCAAAACAGTGAGCTTAGTAGTAACACGCTCCGATGAGTTCGATAGCAGCCCCCCTCTCTGTCATTTATTGTATACTTCGCCCCCTCAGCTGTCTCAAAGGAACAGACCTTCCTCCCCCGTATAGCTCCCAGAGCTTCATGACTCCTCTCCCTGCCTCCATCTTCTCTTTTGCATCCGAGTCTTCTTTCTTACTTTATCTCCTTAACCTCAAGACACAGATAAGTCAAGGTTGTTGGTTAATTGTAACAAGAGGACAGATACAAAACCTTACCTTGAGTGTCTGCTTAGTGTTTACTTATGTAAGGATTTAACCAATAGTTAATGTCAATTTGAATAAACAGCAATATCAAAGCAGTGACTAGAGCAACAATTGCAGAAACAACTCGCTAGCTCTTATTTCTAATGATTTATGTCTTTGAATGAAGACTCAACATAGACTTCTTCCCAAATAGCAATGATATCAGCTATTTTTATACAGCTTTCCTCCCATGTGTCATCTTGTACTCTACGCTCATGCCAGCCAAGCTGCGTAGTGCCAAAAATATTAAACACCAGACTATTGTGTCTGTATATCTACATGTTTTCACCAAATGAGAATCAGCCAGAGCCTCCGCTACCAGATTACAGCTCTGGACCTGACCCTGACCTCTGACCTGCCTGTCACACATGAAAGGAGAAATAGGAGTACGGCTCAGAAAAAATAATAAAAAGAAAAGCAGGCTTGTTTCAACCACTTAATTCAAGTTCAAAACAAAAACTATCAGATAAATGTGGATGTGGCTGAAATTTCCATGGGAAAATGAATGAGTCATGTGTCCATAAACATATACAACAACATCCTTTAACATCACTGAACCTTCCTCCCATTAGTCATCAGTTATCTATTCCCTGGTGCTTCATCCCCATGACTCCCATTCAAACCTAAACCTCTCTTCCTCACATTTGTATTTTCAACCATTCTCCCTGTGACCTTAACCTATCCATTCTAACATCTTTCAGTTTCTGCTTCTCCTCTCGTGAGTTGCATCCTTGCTGGCAGGGGACAAAAAGCAAGCGGGCCTGAGCTGAAGTTGTGGCTAAGTTCGGGGCTAACCTTTACAGTAAACAGATTGTGGCGAGCAGGACACGGGAAATTGGCTTGTGTCTTGTTGTATAATTTATTCACCGACAGCTTAAACTGTACACACACTGCACTGCTATGCTTACAGCTATAACGTTAATGGTACTGTTAACTTCATATTCGCTGTCAGTCCGTCACACACACACTCCCTTAATCTCTCTTTGTCTGTACCGCACACAGACTCTCAGTAACGTTAAGCACACAA
This sequence comes from Helicolenus hilgendorfi, assembly GCA_916700815.1. Classification (NCBI taxonomy): domain Eukaryota; kingdom Metazoa; phylum Chordata; class Actinopteri; order Perciformes; family Sebastidae; genus Helicolenus; species Helicolenus hilgendorfi. Next base: position 9,344 of record CAKALG010016576.1, read on the forward strand.
CCTACGCACTGAGTTCTTCCTTGAAGGAGTTCGTTTCTTGTATAACACATTTTCATTTAGAAATTCCCTGATGCTTAGGACCAGCGGGGGGTCAATTTAGGCCCGGCGGGTTGGCGGGGTTACAATATACTGGCGGAAACCCTGGACTGGTGAAGCCATTAGTATTGGTGGATGCACTATACAAACAGTTAGCCTTGACCTAGAGGTCAAGGTGCCCACCATGAACTAAAAGGTCCCCGGTTTGCATCTGGATGGAAACCTTTATTGCATGTCATTCTCTATCTCTCTTTCCCCTCAGTGCCGGTCATCTCTCAAAGAAAATGGGGGACTGCAGAAAAAGCAGCATGTTGTTTAGTGTGATTAATTAACTCTCTAAGCTGAAAAATGTATTAATGATATTAGCTGAAAATAATGGCTGCTTGTAAGTTCAAAAAATACATTCATTACTTTTATATCTTTAGAAAATGGTTAGCAGACAAGTATACACAATGTGTGATAAGTGGAAGGAAATATGCAACCACCGTAGTGCACCAATGCAATGCTGGTAAAATATGCAAGTGGTTGCTAGATTTGCTTCACTTACGAGCCAAAAAAAACACGAAGGCACTCTATTGAAGGGCGGCTAGATTTTGGAATGCACCAGCTACAGTGGCAGGTGGACGAAAAAGTTAATGAACCAAGTGTCATGAGCTAGTGTTCTTTAGATGATTCCACAGGTGTATCATGATTTCTATGAACGATCATTCCAGCGACCTCATTGACTGCACAAAGTGTGCATTATATGCACACTAATATTCCACTATTATTCAGAATATGATAATATTCTGAATTTGATACGGCATATTCCGTTTGGATGTTCTGAATGGTGAATTTTCCAATTAAGGCATGTGGGATATGTTGATATTATTCAGGTTTTAGAGCATTCTTTGGACATAAATACAGCCCATTCACAATATGTGTCTCAATCTGGGTTTTAACCGCAGTTTGCGTCACGCGGCCTCTTGGCTGTTTACCGCCAGCTGTGTGAGTTGATCACAAACCAACTAGCCAACAGTTTGCAGAGATGCATGTCCAAAAGAAAAACTCACATTTCTGGTTGGAAGGAGAAGCACACCTAGTTTTAAACATTATGAAACACTTGGATATCAACAGGTTTTTTGGATATGCATAAATATCGCAGTGTCAACCTTTTAAAAAAAAAAAGGTGTTTGAAGGAATGAAAGAGGGAGGCTGTGTTCGCACAGTCAAAAAGTCCGCCACCGGTTACGGTAATCGGAGTATGCACGGCTGCATGTAAACGGGAATATTAGTGGAATATTCATTTTCATTAGCCTTGTTAACAGCTTAGTAGGAATATTGTCTTTTTCAGAATAAAGGCAAAAATCTGAATATTTTGTGCATGTAAATGTAGTCACTATAGCCCACTTCTTTGTTTCCTTCCACACAATCCCCCTCCCCTGCAAAACTCTATTATATGCAACATAACCACCTGCCAGGAGGACACATTCCAAACTGCTTAAAATGATTTGTTATGATCCAAGTCAAACTCATGAACAGGGTCAGATCGCTGCAGGTACCGCTGCAGCAAAAAGGCACAAAGACCAAAGCAAAGAGCACTGATTTGTTGCTCTATTCCATCTTTTCTATTGTTGTTTTGCTCTTCTTTTTAATACTCTTTATATTGTTATGCACCCTACAGTACGGTCGAAGTATACAGGCGTTGTGGGGCTATTCTTGCTTTGGTTCCAAATGTTTCCCTGTTTAGACTCGAGGTTCAGGTTACTTAACAGGTTGTAGCTCTGAAACTCTACCTAAGCACACATGATACAACTACTTTAACACCTAAACACATCGACCCCATGTTTGTGGGAAAATCAAGAAAATAGGATAGACACTAGTGATTAGTTTTTCTTGTGTGCGAGTTGTTCTTTGGGGGCGTTTTAAATCAAAAGCAGAAATAAAGCATGTGTTCGGTCCCAGTGTTTCAGCCGATTTGAAAATGAATCATGTTCTTTGTCTCCATCAGTCAAATGAAATAAAAAGTTTTGGCTGTCAAGAGCAGGTGGAGCTGTGGAGGTGTGTTTCGATGTGTGGGTGCGTAAGTCTGAGTGTGCAATGTGTGAAGTGCTCTCCCTACAGTGGCTGGAGGGGGGGTAGGGGGTGATGATGATGGTGATGGTGGCTGTATCAAGTGTACGCCTGAAGTTGCCTTGGAAACCTAACACAAAGAAGATCTCATTGCCATAACAACGCTACCCCCTTCACCCTCCCTCACTTCCTCCCTCCCTCCCTCCTCCCCCTGCTCGGCCGCCATCCAGCCCCTTTTCCTCTACCCAGCTTGTAACAAGTGGCAGATCATCCCCCCTCACGTTCGCTCTCTATCTATCTATACACCCACTCACTGCCATAACAGCATTAACAGATGGAGAGAAGAGAGAGATACATAGAGGGGGGAGAGAAAAAGAGAGAGGGGAGGACAGAGGGGGAGTAATAAAATAATGGTAGCAAATGCCAATTTGATGGTAATAAGCTAATTTATATGTCTGATGATGTAGAAAAAGAAAGGAGAAAGATGAAGACGAGTGGGACAGAAAGAGAGATTTGTTATGTGTATGTATACAGAAAGAGGCGGATAAACAGACAGTCACAAGATACGCAGATGACATGTGATAACTGGTGATTCATAAAAATAATGTTGAGAAATAAACACAAACAAAAAGAGAGAGAAAATCATTGAGGCAGAGAGAAAGAAAGAAAGCGCCCTGAGTGAATAAGTGAATTAGGAAAAAGAAAAGGGAACAATTCATCCGTCCCTGCCTGGTGTTTTCCATCGATTTCTCTTACAGCCATTCTCAGTGTGTGAGCGTCTGTCTGCTTGGCCCGTCAATACATCAGCCAGTTAGCTGGAGGGGAGACCAAAGCATGAATGTCGCCACTCCGCCACAGACAATTTTAATATCTTCCCACTTTTGCTTTTTAACAAAATGGCAACAGAGTGGTTGGATGTCTGGTAAGATGGATGAGACGGAAGGGAACAGACGAAAAACAGATCCAGCGACACATTTAGTGAGGATTAAATGAACCCTAACCTAAACTGCGGAAGCGACGGCTGGCTTTCAAGTGGGTGAGTTAATAAAAGGCAAAAACAGGCGACATAAACTAAGTTTGGACAGGTCTGTTATTTGTCCGCCCACCTGTTGCTGCTCACACCTCCTGGTTTCCCTCTTACCACTCTGCTTCCTTGAATAGAAACAGTAAAACGCATGAAAATATTCTTTAAAAAAGTACAAGTCTGTCCACTACATTAGCCACTCAACCACCATTTGGATCCATTAAATGTATTTGGCAGAATGAAATAGTGACGGGTGTTGGATCATGTTTGGGGATGGGTGTGCTGTTGGCGTTTTTTCAGCCCATTACTGAAAATAATTATGTATATGAATGGTGCCTGACTATTCATTTGTTGCATTAAAAGCAGATAAGCTGTTTGACTTCCCAGTTCTTAAATTTCAATTCACGCACACCCATGGATGCTCTTGTGAGAATAATTCATTTTAGACTGCAAATATCATAAACACAAGCCTGTGGGGAGTGGAGACACTCTCTCATCACTTCAGCAGCTGACTCAGTGACATCTCTGTCACCTAAATGGCCAATTTGTGTCCATTTCGAGCATCAGGGGACAGCTGACAAGTTCTCATTTACTGTTCTTTCATCTTTCCCGGACTCTCAGACAGTCCAGGGCACGGTGGCAACTTCTATTTACTGAGAAATTGAAAAGGTTTGTGCACGCTATTAAGCACACATCTGTAAAAATGTAATAACAATTCTTAATCTTATTAGTTAATTTATTAACTATCAGTTATTTTCATTGTTGATTAAAAGGTGCTATTGATAACATTCAGCTACTAGATGTCACATTCTCCCTCCCCCGTTACATTACATTTACTTCACAACAAGTCGTTGCCAGGCACTTACCATCAATCTCAGCCATTTATTCATTTTTTCCACACTAACTGATGACGCAAAGATGCCACATCACCACATACCAACATTGTTTTACTGTTGGCTCCCAAGCCTTGTTAGAAGTGGGAACCAAACGTCAAATATCTTCCACAGAGATAAACAAAACATTATTTTTTTGAGGAAAAGCCATATTTTTATTCGACACCTTTCTAAAAGCTCTGTGTATATATTTGTTTTTAATATTCATCTAAATAAAAATGTTGTCAATAAGACCTTTAACCTGGGAATTATTTTCTTGATTAATCGATTTGTTGTTTGGTCTATACAATGTCAGACAATGGTGAAAATCAGTGTTTCCCTAAGCCCAAGATGACGTCCTCAAATGACTTGTTTTGTCCACAACTCAAAGATATTCAGTTTGCTGTCATAGAGGAGTAAAGAAATCGACTCAAACTGATTAATCGATTATCAAAATAATTGGCCATTAATTCAATAGTTGACGACTAATCAATTAATCGTTGCAGCTCTAAATTTTATACCTGTGAAAACACACTTCAGTTTGTCTGGGTAGCATGACTTTATATTTCATAGCAAAAATAACAAAAATGTTGCCCTTTGGAATAGTTATTTGACAGGTTGACCAATAATCTATTCAACATATTTTTATTTTACAACAATCAATCACCATTTTAATAATTTATCAAGAAAAAAAAGTTGCTGGTTACGGTTTTACAGACATACAGCTTTGATTGTCTCCATTTAATTTAATTTAAATTAATTAATAATTTCGGGAGTTTGTTGGCTGAAGCGCACAATTTAAAAGACATTATTTGGTTCTTTTAACTTGTATTTTAGCAAATCATTTGTCCCATTTTAAAGACTAAATAATTAGCAGAGTCAGAGATGGGACCGATACGATCTAATATCGAATACTGACGCTATTCACGTATCGGATAATTGCAATTTTTATGCAAAAAGAGCTCTGATATCAGAATTATATCAGTATCTACAGATATCTAAAATTCAGGTATCGGAATCCTCCCTTCCTCCATCTATTCCCCTTTCTCTCCCTTCACCTACAGTATTTCCCCATTTTCCCCAACATTCCTCTTCCTCAACAACAGCCCTCACCATCTGTTCCCCCTCTTCTACCCTCCCACTCTGTCGCTCCATCTCTTTCCCTCTCTCCTTATGCGTCTTCCCCTCTCTCTCCTCTCAAGGCCTGATTGATAACAGCAGGGTCAGATGTGGAGCAGGGAGCTTCCCTCACGTGGTGCCTCTCCTCCAGAGCTAGCAGCCTC
>CAKALG010016577.1:0-10139 GCA_916700815.1 Helicolenus hilgendorfi
GATCAGTGACAACACACTGTGCGTCATTAGGACGCCGTCCCGTCCTCAAAGCCCTTGTCCCAGTGTTACTCCAGGTATCACAACCACGCCAGCTGTGCTTTCATCTTCTGGTGTCCTCTCAGGTCACGAGGAGACTCCGGGAGCCTCCGGCACACGGTGGCACCTCCTCGGTTTGGAGAGTTTCAGCTCTAAAGAAGAGAGCTGCCACCGACAGACTTACACAGTTCAGACAAGAATAGCCAACTTTCGAGACTGGATAGAGAAAAACACAAAGTAGATTTCCTCTCTATCTCACGTCAAGCTGATTTCCAGCAACTTAAATCCTAAATGGTCATTGCTTTCCAGTTTTGTATGAATGGTGGAGATGGAGCGGACAGTGAGAACACAACGTTTGCTGTGATAATTCTGTACCTGCTGTGTCAATATCCAACACAGTCTCACGGCAGTTGGTGAAATGGTCATGAAACTTAACATATTTGATTTGTGTACATAGAAAGAACTTTCCTTTTTTTTTTCTCGATGACACCCAGCACGACTTTCAACACAATTTTTCATGCTTTTTCCTGCCAATGTCCAGCAACACGGGACGCACGTGTCAATTTCTGCTCCAGTCTTTTTGAAAATAAAACTACTTTGTTAGGTTTAAGTGTGAGTGTCACGCTGCCACTCCGCAGGCTGGTTGGGTTATTTATCTCTGAGCAGAGGCAGCTGTGGAGCTTAATTATCCCTGATGAGGATCAGGTGGTTGAAGCCTGTATCTACCCATGATTTCAGTGCTCAGGTGCTGACTCTGTCTCTTTGTCAGAGGTAGTGAGAGCGCTGTCCTGTATTTTGCTCTATCTGTATAGGGGTGTGTGAATCTGCAGGAGTACCATGTGAACCTATCTGTGGGATTTTCTCACCATTTAGCTTCTTCTCAGAGTCTCTTTAGAGTGTGTGTGGCCTGCCTTCGCTGGTTCTTTTGTTTCATTTATGTTCTAGTCAGCAGCGGCGTTTTCGTTTAAGTCTTTTCAAGATATATTGGGGGTAGGAAGCCTTCCTTTAAGGCCTGTTTTTATTTGGCGTTTCCCCTCTCCCTTTAAATCGCTTGCGATTTTAGTGGTTAACCTTTGGGATTAACTTTTAGATTCCCCTGGTCCACAATTGCGTCCCTCCCCCCTCTTTCCCCTGACATTAAGAATAAATTGACTTGGTTAGATTTAGGCAACAAAGTACTGAGTTAGGTCTAGGAAAAGATTGTGGTTTGGGTTTAAATAACACTGGAAGTGCTGTAACTTCAGTACGAACCAATGAATTTGACTTCTGGTTTCACACGGGACACAAATGCAAGTCTCCTGGGCGAAAGGTCCTGTGTTTTTTTTGACTCACCCAATCCACCCCGACCTCCTCCCTATGCAGCGTTCGCCGCTCTTTATACGTCCCGGTTCACTTTTCCTTAGATTACATACGAATTGATTTGACCAAAATGTGAAATTTCTGTCTATGTACATGTTTGTGACTATTTAACGAGCTGCTGTGCGACTGGGCTGCAATATCATGTGAGGTGAGAGCTGTTTTCCTGGCACTGTACTCTGTGTTTCTTATGTATACATGTTATTGTTCAGTATTTGGGCCACCTCCACCTCAAACAAGTCAACGTGACCTGGTTGAGATACACACACACACCCACATACACATGATCTTTGAATGTTACCTTATGACTGTGTGAGGTGTTTTTTTTTAGTCCTCAGAATTTGAAAGATAAAGGCTGCTCTTTAAAAAAATAAAGAAATCCATTAGATGCCATTTTGAGTCTTTGATGAACTGCACTCCACTCAGCTAGAACAATATAAAATGAAGTCAATGACATTATCACTGGCAAGAAAGAAATCCATAAGTCGGCTTAAATGTACTGTTTATCTTTTAGGCACTGTGTGCTTCTAGCTATCTCCAGATCCAGACTTAAAACCAAAAGTGAGTTGACATTCAGTCATCAACAGTCCGATTTTTATTTTGTCATTTATTTTTTTGCTTTATTCTGTGTTTACTTTCTGATTTTGGTTAGTTTCAGTCCATGGAACTGTACCTTGTAATTTTTATTTTAAATAGAGTTGCTTTTGCTATCATGAAGTAGTAATATCATATAACATCGGAAAATAAAAATACATTCAAAAGCCAGTTTCATATCCAAAAATTGCTTTAGAGCTGAGTTCATGTCTCCATCCTACACTTCTTCAGACACTTTGGGCGAGTCACTGAATCACTGCCAGCTCCAGTCATCTGACCTCTGACTATCCTGGAGATAAACATTTTCCAAGAAGGCTAAGTCATTATCTGCAAAGTAGGGCACGTATGCATGCATGCATACATACATACGTTTATCTCCTGCTAAATTGACATGATGACATTTTTTATTTTTTTATTCAGTTTGATGCACAGTTTCATATTAAAAATAAAACATTGTGCATATTTTACATGCATTAGTCTGTTAAAAAAAAGCACTGACATTCAAACAACCCATCATTTAGAATGCAACTATGGATCATTTCCCTTATCTGCATGCATTGCACGTGCATGGCAGTACACCATGTACAGACTGCATGTTCAATCTGTCACAGTAAATAAACACTAAATGCACAGCACCGGTGTGTCTGCGGCTGCGTTAGCATGTGATGCCGTGCGTTCGTGAGTTTCCCTGTAGACTGTCCGACATGTGCTGTCATTGAGAAACACACTGAGAGGATTTGCTAAACTTAGCCCTTACTCCTGAGACGCAGACACCCGCTGTGCTCTCTGCGCAGCTTTGCGCAGGACACCTTTTAAGCCCGGCCAATTAAACAATGAGTAGTCTGCCTCTGCAACTTACAAACTGATTGCATCATAGCGGCTGATCATTGTGGTTCTACTACAAACTAAATGACAGAACACATAAAGAAGTCGAGACTGGAAAATGTGTTAAACCGTAAACACATTAGCGACTCTGCTGCACATCAAAAAACCATAAGAAGAGATGGGTAAACACATGCAGATGATAGTAATGCATTAAAACATTCTCAACCTTTTTATATTTTGCATTTGAGTTGACATTACGGGCTCGGGCCTTAAAGTTTTGCACTAGCAGAGGTCTCACTGATGTCGTGATGCTTAAAATGGGGTGAAAGTCTGCTAATCTATTACTCTTCAACTGAGAAAACACACCACCCACACCTGAGAGGAGGTACTGACCTCTCATCTCAAATCCCCACCCCTCTGTCTGTGCATCACACGGTGCATGTGCAAGGTGTTTGTTTACGTTGCAAAGGGGGAGGTGCAAGGATTTCCATACCTAGAGCAGGAGAGGAGGAATATGCTGCAACACCTGTATGGTTTCTCTCCAAAAACTCTTTAATGCTACTTTAATCTAACCCGCACGAGAAGGACATTTATTTTTACCACAATGAGGAAAGCCTACACATATGACGAAGACTTCCACAGGTGAGCACTTTTCATTTAAAGATGCTATAGAGGTGGACAATTAAATTAGTGTGCGTGCATCTAAATGGAAAACAGGTAATTATAAGCAATAAAAAGGTAGAGAAAAACTAATTAGCCTGCGATTTCCCCTCAAGGTGACCCAAACGTCATCCTCCGTAGTGTCAATCAGCATGTTGATGCTGCTCCTCGTACTTAAGACGGTTGCTAGGTTACACATACACTGTGTAATATGCAGCTATTAAGGAGGAGTTGTTGCAATGTTGCTAGTGCTGTGACCCAATTCTAAGAATACCTGATGAAATGGTTGGTGCTGCATTTGGTTGTACTCCTACTACTATTCCTGAGTGAGTGGCTCATTGTAGGTCAACTCAGGATACTGGCAGAACGCCTCGAGTGAAAATCATCAGTGCACAAAGTCTTGAAATAAACTGGCTCGGTCCTTATCCACCTAAAATGCTACAAACACATAAACTGTTAGTGAATTTAAAGATTAAAGATTTTACATCTCGGGACAGGAACAAGTCAACCCGTGCATTTTTAGTGACAGTTTCTTAAAAGCAATGCAAAACTGCTGGCCTTGGGCCACATGCGCATCATTAGAGATACGGCGCTCTGTGAGATTCACTCCCACCACACTCCCCAACTGGAGACAAGGCTGCAAGAGGATGAAGTTTGAAAGAATAGCCCGAAGGGTTACACTGTAAATCCTGAGTGGATGGGTTGCACAACAGACAGTTCTTTCTTTTTTTCATGCCTGTTGTTAGGGATTGTGACTACAAACATAATCACAACGACACAGTATGAATAAAATCATGCATTTTGCAAAATTGAATTTGCAGCAGTGCACTCTTACAGAGGGGTTAAATTGTATTTGCAGGTTCGGAGGCTCCAGACAATGCACTGGACACCTGTAGCATTGAAAAAGGTTTTTCCCGTCATCACTCATTCATTCATTCACTTCATTGTACTTTTTCTTTGCTACACATTAAGTAGCCTGGCCTCACCTTGGCATATGAATGACACGGCAGATCGGAAGTAATTTGGCGTGCAATAACAACGCCGTTCTTTCTTTTGGCGTGTCATCTCACGACATGTAGTCTGCACTGACTGCAATGTAAACGCATCCACGTGAATATGCTACGCTCAGAGCTAGTGTCGTAGAATAAAAAGTAAGAAAGACCGCTGACCCTGAGGAGAAATATTGTTCCTTCACTAAACATCTCAGAGGTCCTGTCCTCATTGTGAAGTTGCCAACTTTCCAAACTCTCCAGTGGGCAACTCCAGGTCTGAGAAATGAAGCGAATGCGGAAGTGTCTTAAACTTGCATTCTATCTAATAGCCAGCAGGGGGCGACTCCTCTGGTTGCAAAAATAAGTCTGATGAGAAAATGAGCCTACTTCTAACTTGATTTATTACCTCAGTAAATATTGTAAACATGAGTTTATGGTCTCAATCTCTAGTTTCAAGTCTTCTTCAATACAGCATGATGTTCATTTAGTAAATTATGGTCCCATTTAGAGTCAACGAGATGATAAAGCAGAGGATGCTTTAGGCTGGGGCTACCTTGTGATTGACAGATCGCTATCACGGCGTTGTCCAGTCTGGGAGTTGTCTGTGTCTTAGAACTTTAGCCCTTTCACAGTGTGTTTTCAGTTCATGAAAGTTAACCTTTTTGATCGCCTAAAAAAGTCTTATTCAGTGTTTGATTGTTCTTAGCTCCACCCTCTCATGTCACTTCTGGTTGCAAAAAAAACAAGATGGCGACGGACAAAATGCCAAACTCAAGACTTCAAAACAGCAGTCCACAAACCCAGTTGGTGACGTCACGATGACTACGTACACTTCTTATGTACAGTCTATTTTCCTAACTCTGAACAACAGCTACTCCAGGGTAAAACGTGGATGTATTGATAGCTAGCTTACTAGCTAACAACATACAACATGTGGAGAAGATTTTGGAGCTGTTGAAATACGGATCTCTATTTTTTGGGTCAGTGGTAGCTGCTGGTTCCCACTGCTTCCAGCTAAGCTAGGCTAAAGACTTTCTGGAACAATCTTTTGACAGCACAAGTAAGACAGCAAACAAGCATATCATCCTAGCTGCATAATTCAGCTTTCAGTTGCCTTACTCTGTGTAAGGACGGACAAGAGGACTTTGTGAATTGAGTCTGAGTGCAAACGGAATTTCCTTTTCAACTTCATTCTCAAGTGGAGGGCATGATGGCAGAGCAAGTCAAGAGCTCCTTATTCATCTGAAATGCTTTAATTGTACATTTCCTGCATAAGTAAGAGCAGTTAACTCTCATAATCAGGAGCTGGAGCTGAGCTGTGGCTCACATCCAACTGAAATCCTTCTCTTACAAGACAGATGCAATTAAAATCATCAATGTAACTGGATCATCAGCCGTGCATCATGCCTCCACGATGAAAAACAGCTAGTGAGTGACAACACTCGCCTACTCTGATTTGTGCATCCACTGGAATGCACTTTTGCATTTACATTTGATATGATTGTTGAAAGACTTTATAATCGTATAGTTATTTATATTCATATTAAAAGTTTAGTTTACAGTTGGATCTAAAAGTCTGAGCCAACTACTAAAAGTTAATTTAGCCTATTTAGTGGAAATTCAGTACAGTTGAATGTTTAACTTTATCCCCTATGTCTGGCATCAATTGATGTTCTCTTTCAGAGTGTTTGTGATTCATTGACGTATTGATTTATTTATTATTGTGGCATGTTTTTACTTTTCCCTTTTCAAAGACAAGTGTAGAGGGAAATGGAAACAGTCCTTGTTCCTCTTTGGACCTCAGACAGCCTCAGTTCAGGATTATTGATCCGCATTCACACAAATTTGGTGAAATTGTAGTTGATTCCAATTTGGTATTTTCATCTTACAACTTTAACCCTTTCACAATGTTTTTTTCAGTTCATGAAAGTTAATTGTAACATTTTGGTCGCCAAAAAATGTTTTGTTCAGCGTTCGGTTGCACATAGCTTCCCCCTCATGAGTCACTTCTGGTTACAAAAAAACAATATGGCTACCACTAAAATTCCATACTCGAGCATGGCTGCATAAAGAGAGCTGGATTAAGCCGCATTAAGCAAAAAAAGAACAACTTCTGAATATAAAATGACTCTGATCATCCGGTGATCTTCCACATCCATCAGTCCCATAGAGCAAGCAGACTAGCATTTCCTTTAACCCTAATCTCCCAGCCCTCGCTCCAGCCTCGGTCTGGGGCTCATTAACATGAATAGAGGGAGGAAAATAACCCTGGATTTGGCTATTAGTGCATTTTATAACGTTATGGACCTAATGATTTACTTAAGGGCTATTCAAGTGTTCATACTGGGAAGTTGATTCACCTCAAAAAAAATGATCCGCTGATTTACAGTCTCTTTTCCAATGTAAGTCTATGGAGAAAAAGTATTTTTGGGCCTAATGGCATCACATAGCCGACACAGAAGTTGCATTTCCGCTGGTTGGTCACTATGTAAAATTTGCTTCAAAGCCCGGCACACTTCCTGCGGGCTTGAATTGAGGTTTCAAAAATGTAGTCCACAAACCAATGGGTGACGTGACGTTGACTACTTCTTACATACAGTCTATGGATAATACCCAGAATTAAAATTATTAGTCATGGTTTTAAGAGAAAGTATCTTGAGGTCACAGTTAGTTCTTTTTTCTATATATCAGATGGAATATCAATGTCACATGTAACAATACGTCCAGGGAAAATCAAAACTCAAACAAGCAACATAAATCATTACTTCTGCATGGTCCTATAAAAAAAAGAAAAGGAAAAGAAAGAGTTCACTTGTTCTATGAAGAGATGGGCTTTTTTAGGTCTTAATACTAGATATAATTGTTTGAATGAATACTAATTAGTGTTTTGATGTAGTGGTACACTGAAGGAACCTTTTATGTTTTGAAAATATGTTCATAATATCATGACCACCTAACCTGAAATCTCTGTCTGTGGGTTGCATTGGGTGCTTGCCACAAAAATGGCTGATTAAACTGGAAACTGCAGTATCAAAGTCAAATCCCATTTTCTTATGAATCACAGAATACTGATGGAAATTGTTATTAAAGCACATAAATGGCAACTTTAAAAAATTGTTAAAGTTTGGTTATATTTTCACTCTCCAAAGATAATATCCATCTATTTTTTAAAAGATGTTTTTCTTTTACAGCAGATTTCTAAACCTGTGGTGAAGCATATAATATTGAAGTGATCTGAAAGCATGAAATTGCTAAAAGCGTTGACAGTTTGACACATGGAACCGTCAGAAAAGCCCATTAATCCTCATTGTTTCTGCATGAATTATCAGTATTTTACCAACTGACTGACCCCCGGGTTGTGGTATCCTTAGACTAAATCTCTGCAGTTAATGGACTTTCCACATCCACATCCATGTTATGTAACAGGGTTTAGATCATACTGGGAGTTGTGTTCTTTTCAACATGTATTTATAGTATGTAGAGGGTGTAAATACCTGTAATGTTCTATTATTTATCCTTTACATTGATTAATTTATTCAACCGAAGCCAGTATAGCAATACTGAATAAATACTGACGTTCAATCGTGTGCTGAAATTGATTGTTTATGCTGTCTTAATTGTAATTCTGTAGTTTTTACACAGTAGCAGCAGCAGCAGAAAAAGCGTTTTTGGTCAGTGTCTGAATGTGCTTTGGAGCCGTTTTCCCATTTTCAGTGTCGTCAATTTCTTGGCTGATGAGCCAAAATGATTTTGGCATCAAAATGGCTTTCTTTTTGTAGGTTTTTGATGACAGTGGGATTGTTTAGGATTGCAATATTCCTCATATTAGACCACTGATAATGTGGCTCTGGCTCTTTGGTCGAGGCCTTCGCACAACATGCCTCATTCAGGGTTGTCTACTGGCCATTTGGCAGCCTTAAGCTGCTAAGAGGTATCTTATGTCTCCTTGAAAACGTACGTATCCGTATAAAATCACTGATGTCAGAACTCTTTATTTTGAACATATAACAACACCTGAATTGCTGATGCATCAGTAGCAAACAATGCAAAATAATAAAGTGGGGAAAGGGGAAAGTCATGTAGGGGACATATCATGCTCATTTCCAGGTTGTATTTTTGTTTTCTACAAGAACATGTTTGCATGTTTTAATGTTCAAATATTTTTTTCATACTGTCTGTCTACTTTACCTGTACCCGCCCCCCTCCACTGTTTGAAACGCTCCGTTTTCCATACTTGCCAACCTTGAGACTTCAAAAATAGGGAGGATTTCCAAACCAAAGCTGGGAATCTGGGAGAAAATGAGTTTCAGAGACTTTGTTTCCTGCATTCTGTTGACTTTTAAAGAATTAAAATAGTAAAATAAGTGCACTGCAACAGTATTTTTATGTTAATAAAACTTTAATTTTACTTTTAATTCTCAGGAAAGGAAACTGAAAAATGTGCCCCTTTGGCATAAACTAATATTCATCAGCTGCCATTCATTCATACATTTTTTTTTCTCCTGCTTGAGTATTTCTTTCTCTTAGTTCTCTCCATTTCTCTCTCCTTCTCTCACTCACTGAAGGTTATTTCAGACACAACACAACAACGGCACCACTGCGCTCTGAATCCCATTTTCCAATGGCTTGCGCCATGCCACGAAGACTTTTCCCTGCATTAGGTGTAGCTCTATTGTTGTCCGGTTGGAAACACTAGGGCTTATGCACACTGTGCAGTGCCAGAAACAGATTGAGATTACGAAAAGGAGAAAAAAGGTGTGAAAATTTGATATAAATCGGGAGAAAATCAGGGGAATTGTGACCCCGGGAGGACAACAACAAAAGGGAGTCTCCCTGGAAAATCGTGAGGGTTGGGAGTATGCCATTGTAACGCCTGTCTCGTTAAGCCCCTGAAAAAGCCCAGTCTGCTCTGATTGGCTTGTAAGAAAAATATGATGCAACTTTGCAAAGGTAGTGCTCAAGCTGTGGGCGATATATTCTATTGAGCCTGCATGTGACATAGGAAGGGGAGCCAAATCTGAATGGCTTGTTGAATCATGTTTTCTGATCAAGGCAGCCCACAAGGTCGGTAGGCACTCCAAATATCCACATGTATGTGAACAAGCACCGAAAAAGTGTTTTTCATACACAGATATATCCTCTTTAAAGAAAATGACAACGACAAACACATGAAGGCTGTGCAGGCAAAGAGGAGCCTTATTGAAAAGCAGTCCTTTTAAAGGTCTCATATCATGCTCATTTCCAGGTTCATAGATGTATTTTAATATTGCACTAGAACATGTTTACGTGCTGCAATGTTCAAAAAACCCTTTATTCTTCTCATAGTGTCTCTCTCACTCAGCCTGCATTTAGCCTCTGTCTGAGAGATCCTGATTTACAGCCTGTCTCCTCCCACTCTGCTCTGATTGGTCAGCATTTCTGTCAATCAAACGTCCTCAACACGTCCCTGTGTTGAGGACAGAGCTGCTCTGGCCTACAGAGAAAGAGGAGCTAGAATATTTATAAAGTTTATAAACCAGAAACTTCACGCAGCGCACGTTCCCTGGAGAAATCTGATCAGAAATCGATGTCCTGAGTGGAAGTAAAAGTCAACGTTCACTTAATTAAATTTACGTCCATTGTTTAAATATTGTAAAAAAAAATAAATATTTTTTTTTTTTTTTAATAAACCTAGTT
>CAKALG010016581.1:0-15899 GCA_916700815.1 Helicolenus hilgendorfi
AGTGATAAACCTGAAATGATTTTAGCACCTCCTGTCACTCCCTGAGACGGGCAGTTATATATCCACGTTGTCAATAAAACCTGGAGGTTCTTGACAGTGACGGTAGAGCAATGTTGGTGGATTGCATCAGAAAATGATAGAAAAGTCAGTCTCTTGCTTTCAGTGTGTACTCATTGCAGTAGTTTGGATCTTCAGAGACAACATTACTCAAGTTTTAGTAACCTTCCTTTTAAAACCTTATAGAGAAGCGGGCAAAGTGTCCTTTAGGTCGAACGTTTTACACCAGGGGTTCAAAGTCGGAGTTTACTTGCTTAGTTTCTGAATTCCTGGATGCCTATGGGATCATGATTATGTTATTTGATCTCAAAGACACTCAACACTTGCGCCAAGATAGCCTAATACTGCTGTGTGACATAACTTCAGATTATACCAGATATAAAACTACTTTGTATGCCACCACCAACCAGTCAAGTTGCATCCATGTCTGTCCAAAATGTCATCACTTCATCATTTTATCCTTTTAGACATTAGTGTGAAATTGTCATAACTAGAATATGAATTTGTGTTTTGTGAGGTTACAGTGACCTTTCACCACCAAAATCTAATCAGTTCATCCTTGAGTCCAAGTGGACGTTTGTGACAAATTTGAAGAAATTCCCTCAAGGTGTTACTAAGATATCACGTTTACGAGAATGGGTCGGACGTATTGGCATACGTTCAGACGGACAACCCACGTTGGTGAGGAGGCATAAAAAAAAAAAGGTCTGTCCTAAGACATTTATTAGTTTCTTACTCTGGGAAACACAGAAATTCCCCAAAACTACTTTATCTCTTTAACCAGATCACACACATTTAGGCTATATAATATTATTATAATATTTTTTCACTTCCATTCACTAAGCGCCCCCCCTGAAACCGTTTTGACACCACCTGTGGTGAGGCCCGTCCCATATTGAAAACCTCTGCTTCAGACTAAGCTGACTGGATAAACTCTATTCATACATTGCTGCAATAATAACAATAAATAAGGTTTATTATTGTTGCATTAACTTATAATATATAACAGATGGCTCATGACATTACGGCCTAATGGAGCATACACTCGCCGCACTCAGCGTGAAGAAAAAGCTGAATTCTCACGCACGCTTGACGAACAGCACGTGCATTGTCCGTACAGTTTATGCATCTACACTCTGAGGAAATGGTGTGTATATTTCTGTGCCTACACATAAAGAGCTGTTGACTTTGGAGGGAGGTCTGCAGTCACTCCAAATATAGCCCCCACTCCAAAGTCTGACAGCAGTTAACCATTGGGCGTTGCTTCAGTGCTCACCAAGCAGGGAGATTTGACAGAGCGTGCATGCTGGGGGTTTACACGGCTGAGCTGTGTACACGGCTGAGAAGAGGGGGGCTGCGGTGGTGCAGCTACTGTAGAGCTGTTACCGGGCAATTTCTCTGTGCAGATGGAACTGTTGTTGAGAGACTCGATGCAGATGGAGGCAATGTTGCCGGCAGCATGTTGGCATCTACGAAGACACTACGAGCTACAGGAGCCTCTAGGAGTTTAAAGCAGAAGAAACCAGTGTTTTGCTTTGCTGCAAATTAGTGCAGAAAAATGAGTGGATTAATCCAGTGGTTCTCTACCAGGGTTCTGGGGACCCCCAGGGATCCTTGAGGGAGTTACAGGGCGTCCCCAGAAAAATGGTGAATAGTTTATTTTCACTATTAAATTCACTATAGAAGTCAGTCCAGTAAGAGTCATAAGAGTGACTGGTCTGATCACTTTTTCTATGGTAGTTGACATCTATAGAATTCTGGTCTTAAATCCTATCAAATGTGGGTACGTGACCTAATGTGTATCAATTTAGTGGGCCTTGACATGAAAAAGGTGAGGAGCCACGGAATTAATCAAGTGAGAGAAAATGAATGAATCTTTTTTTGAATAGTCGATTAATTGTTAAAGTAATTTATCAAGCACAATCGCTGGTTTCAGCTGCTTTTCTCTGTTTTATATCACTGTAAATGGATGTTTTGGGGGGGATTGGACTGTTGGTTGTATATAACAATAAATTTGACTGCATTTTTCACAATTATCACTTTACACTTTACAGACTAGCGATTAATCAGTTAATAGAAAAAGTAATCAGCAAGGTAATCGACCATGAACATTACTGTTATCTGCATCCCTAGCCCTAAGTGCTAGTGGGCTCTACAGCAAATATAAGTATTGGGAATGAGTTACTGTCAGTGTCCAAAGAAAACCATGATCTCCAATTTCTGTGATTTTGAATTTTTCTGAAAAAAACGAAAGATTAGGTGTTCCATTACGGGATATCGTCAGATAAATAAAACATTTAAAACCCCATTAAATTAGCTTAAAGAGTACCTATTATACTTTTGTACTTTTTCCCTTTCCATTAGAGTATTATGTAGTTTTTTTCTGCATGTAAAAGGTCTGCAAAGTTACAAAGCCCAAATGTCCCGCCAAAGGGAGTCACTCTCTCCCACGGAAACACTGCTCCTAAACTACCTGAAACACCTTGATTGAAGACCTGCCGTTTTTCCATAACGTGGTGATGTCACCAAGTAACACATTTGCATAATACCTGCCAAGCAGCTAGTTAGGCACGCCCTCGAACAAAGCTAGTTAGAGCGGAGCTGGAGCGGAGTCCGAAGATTTTGGTTGCATTGACCAATCACAACAGTGGGCCAGCTGACCAATCAGAGCAGACTGTTGTTTTTGGGAGGGCGGGGTTAGGAGCTCAAACAGAGCGTTTCAGACAGAGGGTGAAAAGAGGCGCTGTAGCACAGCCGGTATGAGAAAAGTAAAGTGTTTTTTGAACATTAAAGCTGTAAACATTTCCTAGTAAAAACACAAAATACAAGTATGCACCTGAAAATGAACGTAATAGGTCCTCTTTAATGAAGTGCATCGTCACATGAATGAAAACAAGAGCTGGTCTTTAACTCATAAAAAGTTGATGTTTTGGAGATACGTTTTTCACAGGAGAGTAACTTTATGTTTAAAGGTGAGCGCTGTAAAGTTGATACAACAGCGCGGATGTTCTGTTAAAAATCGTTTTACGATCTAAGCGATTGTCACGCCAGACTTAAGCTCTGGAAAGAACACGAGCAAGGAATACTGATGAGAGGCCCTTCAACCTAATCTCCTGCCTTGCAATCACTCCTGAGCACCACTTCCGTCTGTCAGTCGCAGTGTGTGCAAGAGAGCGAGCCAGCTCGTTTCAGGCCAATGCAGCACAGTGTGTACCGAGGGGCTGCAGGACACTCTTTTAATGGGCAGAGGCTGAGGACTGCCCATCCTGTCCATTTCAATTAGACAAAACTGCTGACCGCTCTTGCACACACGCACACATTAGCATCTTTTTCTCCCTCTGGCAACACACTCAAAGACACGGCATACAATCAGCCGTGCAAGTTTTGCTTCGAAATGTTACACCCAATTTCATTACACATGACAAATGACTTCCTCGGTGCCCCATAGATTAGTCTCACTAATCCCCCACTGTGCTTTTCTCCGAGTCAAAGAGTGAAAATGAGAACATGGCGGGACAACAATCCAACTTACGAGTCAAGCAGAACGCAGTCGCTCATAAATAAAGCTTAATCAGTTTTACGTTATTAAAAACATCTTTAATAGAGCATTTCTTTTTAACATCCGTCTTATATAAAGTGTTTCAGTTGGCAATAATAATTAGAAGAATACACACTTTGAACAGTACATTGTAGAGCAAGACAAGCATCATTGATCTTTTATGGGACAAAGTGAAGATGCAGCTGGGTGCTAACAAGATTACAGGCGTCTGCTCTCTGTCCCACCAATGAAATAACTCAGGGCCTGTTGTCAGTATAGAACAGACATACTGCGGCATTTACACAACTGAAGGTCAAATAAAATTGATTCCTCTTCCCATCTTTTGCAGTAAAACATGTTAAATGCAGTGTTGAAAGTTTATTTTTTAGCGTTTGACCAAGGGTCACAGTTACCTGCTGACACTGCATTCCTCAATAGAACATGGCAAAAATAAATCTTAAAATATACAAATACCCATGATGCCTTGGACGAGCACGCTGGAGAAGCCTTTCAGGACACAGTGCGCCGCGTCAGCATGCTTCAGTCACTATATTGATAGTTTGAACTATAGCGACATGCGATAATGATTGATGATGCCCCTCGGAGCTGCAGTCCTAATGACTCCATTGCATTAATTGTCTGTTTAAATTGCAGAGATCTGTTGAAGGTCTTTGATGCTGCCGGTGTTGTTGCTGCTTTATTCACACGCCGTCTTTCTCTCTCACTCACCCGTTGCCTTCCGTCTCTATTATGTCTTTGGTGTGGCAAAGTCCCAGGCCGTATCCTGGGCGCACTTCCACATGGCACGCACCAGCCGAGTGAAGCCCATATCCTTGGGTTTCTCCAGCCCACGCATGAGCCGCTGCTTCATAATGGCTATGAACTCCCTATTACTAAGTTCTCCGTTTCCTGAGGAAGATGGACGGATGGGGGGAAGAGAGGAGGAGGGAGAGAAAGTGTGATGGACAGGGGAGAGATGATGAAATAATAGAGGAAGAGTAAATAAGAAGAGGAGGAGACGACTTCCATTTATTGCTGATTTCCACCTGTCAGTTGAGGCATTATTTGCTTCTCGTGAATACGGTTACTTACCATCGCAGTCGAACAGAGCGAACACCACATCACACACGTGGTCTGACAGCTCCACTTTGGCTACGGTGCGGGCCACCTGCTTC
Source organism: Helicolenus hilgendorfi (assembly GCA_916700815.1). Lineage (NCBI taxonomy): Eukaryota > Metazoa > Chordata > Actinopteri > Perciformes > Sebastidae > Helicolenus > Helicolenus hilgendorfi. Next base: position 4,771 of record CAKALG010016581.1, read on the forward strand.
ATGGTAACTGAGAGACAGAGGGGGGGAAGCACAGATAGAGAGATTCACCATTTGTGGAAGAGAGTAATAAAGGTGCGAGTCACACAAGCCAGCTCATAAATGGCTCATGTGGAGGACATTGTGTGCGAGTCAAACTGCTTGGGATCGATAGCAGGCAGGACTCCCGTTCACCGGATAGACTATCTGATTTAGAAAGAGAAAGAAAGGGACAGAAAGGAGGAGGAGGAGGCATCCAGCTCAGAGTGAGACTGGCTGAGAGGAATGAGAAAAAGCCTCTAGGGTCATTTCAGAAGAAAACAAATAGATAATAAGATAATAAAAAAACTCCATAATCTCAACCATAATGATTGATTATTAGACTTCAAAAGGCACACAAGTAGAGGAGCAAAGTTAAAGAGAAACAGAGGAGTATGAGAGAGAGGAGAGGGCAAGGATGAAAAGAATAATATCTGACAAAATCTCCCTGCAAATGGCAAGAAAAAAAAAAACAGCTGAATCACTCCACCAAGAGTCTCATTAGTGGCCTTCGTTTCTACCTTTAACAATGTGCAGTTCCAGACAACACACCCACATATGAGAAACTGTTAAAAGGGTGCGAAATCATCAGATTTGGGAGGAGAGCGAGATGAAAGAGATAAAAGACAGAAAAGGGAAAAATATGTAAAAGAGAAAAGAGGTATACAAAAGCTCCTTAAAGGAATACTTCACTCACAAAATGACCATTTGTATATAAATTACTCACCCCTTGTTACCTTGAATTCTTCAAGCACAACTTGTACATTATAATCCAAGTCTCATTTATCCAGTCGTATGCTCCTGCGCAAGAGGCACTAGTTGTCTGTGCAAGTGTTTTAAAAGCAAAGATGCATGTGTTTGGGAAGTAGTGAGCATATGACTGGATAAATGAGACTAATTATACTGCATTAGTTGTGTGAGTTTGTAAACTGATGTTTTGATATAGTTTTGCTGTTGTCAAAAGACTTTTCTCCATTTCTTGATTCTCCGTTCACCGTGGAGGAATGCGAGAAAAACAAAGTTTACTTCAAGAATTCAAGGCAACACGGGGTGAGTAATTGATAAACAAATGGTCATTTTGTGGGTGAAGCATTCCTTTAAGGCTTGAAGAATATGAGGATGGATTCACTGCATGGACAACGGGAGGACGGGAGGACGGAGATAATTTGCAGACGCATTCAAAAACATATCAAATGATTATGGTGTGATTTTCTTTCGTGGATCTGTACCAGAAAAGATGTTTTACATCAGTCTGTAGAATATGATATGTAGTTCAGGACATCTCTGCAGCACCACAATACAGTATTGGACACAGATTTCGCCTTTAACACGTTTTTAACAAATACTGCGATTTGGAAATTGCCGGAGCATATTGCAATTTCAATCAAATTTGGATTAATTGTGCAGCTCTACTGGTAGCTCTCCACAAAACCCACAGCAGCCTGATGTTTTTAATACACCTCCACACACAGACACACACACGGCTTGTTACAGTTATTGCAGCTTAAACCATATGCTTGAAACAAGCACCTCGGGATAGACCCTGCACTCCCTTACAGCAGAAGCTGTTTCATCAGTGAATCAGAACTAATGGATGTGCTGACAGAAAACATATGGAGGCCTATTGAAGGGCTGAATCGCTGCAATAAATGCAGAAAACATTGACTCATCAAACAACTTGCCGTATTATAAAAGCTACAGGCCAGTGCTGCTCTCACATTAAATTGACTCTCATTGTTAGGATCTGACAGACAAATGAATTCAGTAAAAAATGAATGTGTTGAGGAAGATAAAGGAAACAAGACTAATTTAATGACTGATTTGACACTTGGTAATTGGTCTTTTTGAATAATCATTGCAGACTCATTCTTCAGTAGTGAGAATGCCGGGTCAATCACAGCCAACTCTCTGTCTGAGTCATAATCCTTAAAGATTTTACACACATAAGCCAACCAATGTATTACATTGAATAATTACCTCTTTATGTAGTAGTTTTTTTCATTCTTTATGTATTCCCACACCGATTCAAATTGCCTTCACCCACGAGGATTTCACAGGGAAACGATGTGCTCGTATGTAATCCAGCATAGTTTTGTCTCATTGACAGCCTCACTGTTTACTGCTCACTCTCTGTTTATACTTTGTCAGAGCTGTATTAAAGGTTTCATATTGTAAAAAGTGAGATTTCCGTGTATTTTTTTATTGTAAAGTAGGTTTAAGTGCTGTATAAATACTGTGAAAGTATCGAAACACTAAATCCACGGGGAAATACACAGAGCCCGTATTCAGAAACTGTGCCTTTCAAACAAGCTGTCAGGATTTCTGTCCATTTGTGATGTCACAAATCCACAGTATTTAGACCATTTCACAGTTTTAAATGTAAAAAATCTAAATGTATCCAGGTTTATTTCCAGTTGTAGTGTATGTGAATGACATCAGCTGACAGGAAGTAAACATGGACCCAAGCTGTTGCCTAGCGACGCAATTCCGTTGAAATGCGCTAAAACGGAGCGTTTCAGACAGAGGGTAAATACAGGCATATTCAGGCAGACTGTATGAGAAAAATAAAGTTTTTTTTTAACATTACAGCATGTAAACATGTTCTAGTAGAAATACAAAATACAAGTATGAACCTGAAAATGAGCATGATGTGGGACCTTTAAGTTACCATACTGCTAAACATCTGCTAAACTAAACATCCAACTGCTTCACATTAAGCATCCAGCCGGCTAAACAAGAGGTAGCTTTTATTGCGAAGAAGCTACAGGAAATGCAATGTATTTGTCACCAGTTAGCACTAACCGTGATCGGTTATCAAAAATGCGTTTATAACACAAGACAACGTTAATTTTCTGCATTTTTTGACAGAAGATCAGTTTTAAATTTAAGTAAGAGTGATGGAAGAAAAAGTAGCAGCCACAGTGAGCTGTAAAATGAAAAGTTGCTGGCTACACAGGTAACTGTTGTGTAGAAAGCTGCTACTGCGCTGTGTGCAGCATGAAATCAGATTGCAGTTGCTCATGGCACGATGGAAAAAGGCAGATTATTAACTGACTTTATTTAAACAACGTATGTTTGTTTAGCTGTACTGTAAACAGATGCATGCTCCTCTGATGTACTTCTGACAAAGTAGCTGCTCAGTGAGTGTTTGCTGGAGTATTATACCGCAGCTACTGTTACCATGGTAACCACAGGTGTTTCCAAATTAACCAGGACTAACATCTTAAGGATTACAATGTTAACGTCTTGCTTTAAGGTACTTGGTTAAGCTGTTATTACCCTTCAGTCACCATCTTACGGATGACATACACCCTCCTGGTGCTTAGGAGGGAACCATGTAATGACGGGTCAGCCCAGTTCCAACCCTACTCTCCCTTTCCCTCTACCGTGATGATGCTGGCATGTGTCAGTGGGCATCAGTAGCCTGCAAAGTGATCTGTCATGTGTGCATGTCTTGGATTTAAGCATGCGCTGTCCTGCGGGCCCGGAGGAAGAGGCGGCAGATAAATGGATGGATGGACAAACCGATGACAAATGGCTGAGCAAGGATTTGGAGCAAAGCCAGGCAAAAGGAGATGTGGGAAGTGAATCTGGCTGACGAAGTGTTAACAGCTCTGAGAAACAGAGGGTGAAAGTGACAACAGTTGAGTCTAAAGGGGAGTAATTAGGAGGAATAGGAGAATGTCAGAGGGAAAGGGCAACTGTGGGTGTACCTTTATCTATGGAGGCTCCAGCCATGTGGTAGAAGCTCAGGGCTGTGTCCACGTCGTTCACGTTCTTTAGGAAAGTAAAGAAATTCTCCACCTCCTCAAATGTGATGCCCTGCACGAGATGGGAAAACACACAAAATGAGTCTGGGTGACAAATCAGAAACAAAACATTCCTGTCATTTTACCTGAGCCTGCAGAGCACTGCAGTCAAGTGAAAAACGAGCCAAACGTCATTACAACAGCTGCAACTGCACAATGACATTTTTGGAGCAGCTCAGCAGTGTGACACAAATGACGAGAGGAAGTGGGCAGAAGCAGCCGACATACATGGATGAACAGTGCGCTTACGGAAGGACAGAGGAACAGACGGTCTAAGACACACATGCACACATAAACAGAGACGCAAAGACACACAGCTGCCACACTGCTGATGAGCTCATTTGCAAAGAAAAGTGAGCATCTGGTCTCAGGCTGTAAATAACATTTTTCTCATTTACATTACAGGTTATGCCAACGCTGAGAGACAGACCGGCGTGGAAAAAGAGAGGGAAAACAGTGAAAGAGGGGAAAGAGAGAGAGATGCTTACTGCAGTTGAATTCCTTAGAGAGACAACTCTGGCAGCACCAGCCTCATCTTTTTCTCATGCCTCAGAGGAACGGCAGCTTCCCTGCTTTTTCTTTTCTCTGCTAAACACTGCATTTAACCATCAAATGTGCCTCATCATAGCTTGTGTGATTCTTGCTATCTTTGGGGAAAAAGTAAATGTATTTTTACTGCAACACTTCTGGGGATATGATATGCAGGGGCGTAACTTCAGTCAATTGACTGATGGGGCTCATTACGGTGAAGCAGAACCAAAGCTCAAGCAAAGCCCTGGAAATGGGGAAGGGATAGGCATATACTGAAGCTGGCTCCAAGCCCTCTGCATCTTGAATATTTATACGTTTTTTTTCTCTGTTTGGTCTGTCCCAGCGGGGCCATTTCACTTGCTTAGAGCAAGGTGGTGGTGTTTGGTGAAAGAATGTCTAGGGGAAGGAAAGTCAAAACTCTTTTTTGATTGATAGAAGAGCAACCGAGGGGGGAGGACAAAGCCTGAAGGCTTTATTAAGAAGCTCAGAGAGAGATGGAGCACTGCCTGCTCTGTATTTGGTCACCACAAACAGAGATAGTGGAAGGTAAGAAGAGTGTCGGTCAGGTGGATAACGTCAGGCTCCGAATGTGCTGTCTTCTCCCAGTGATTCATTACCTCTCACCCAGTCTGTCTCACACACTCGCAATGTCCCAGCACATTCTCCTTTTCCCCCAGGCACACACCGTCTGTCACGCATCCTTGCATGTAGGCCAATTAGTTAAAACACTCCACACCATCAAATCTAACACCATATACAGTATAACCACAGAGAGTACCAATCGCTTATCTAAAGAGTTCTATGAAAGCGTGCATAAGCGCACACAGATTTGTCTACCTGTGCATCCTTAAACATCTTCTTCAAGCCCTTCTGCATCTGCTTGAGTTTACGAGACTGGACGCCACTGTAGGCCAGCAGCATGCCCCCGAACTGTCTCTCGGTGATTCTGCCGTTCACAGGATCGTTCCTCTCAAACTGGAGGGGAGGAGGAAGAGAGACAGATGAAGACTGAGTGCTGTGCAGAGGGACAAACAAATTAATAGGAGGAGGGGGGCAAGGGGAGATGGGAAACAGTAAATACTGGTGTCAGGCTTCAAGTTGAATCATGCTTGGAGCTGGCATTGGTAACATTAAATCTGCATGTGCATGCTTTTTAACAATGTTAAGCCAGAGCACGGCTTAACAGCAGTGGGCCTTGGTTGTGTCAGGTCAATCCAGTCGATTTATGTCTGAGCGTACGCGGCTCCCTCCCTCCCTCCTTCCTTCCTTCCTCTGCGAACGTGACAACCTCTCAAAATGTTAATTTGGTGCACTCGTGAGAGGCAGCTCATGACTAAGCCAAAAAATAAGCCTGGAGTAAAGATTTCAGGGGGTGACCTGACCATTCATGCACCCGCGGAGGATCTGCCTTTTGTGAGGTGATGTCACGTTAAATTTGATGATGAGCAGGTAGCGTACAGTGGGTATTTCGTGCTTTTCCTGCTGAAAGCAGCTGCCTGCTGCTGCCAAAAACGACACTATGAGAGCATTGAGAGTGAACCAAAGCAGTTACATTTTCGCTTAAGGACAGTAGCTCTGGTTATTCTGACTTTTCTGTTATTGTGCATGGACATACAGGCTTGATAAAAGACAGTGATTGTGCATTCCAACATTTTTAAAATGTATATATTGTGCTCTGAAACCATATTATAATTCCAGCTGTATTGGGAATTCATAAACACAGGGTATCAAAGGAGTTATAAAAACAAGAATAACAAAGTAAGTTTGCACCCTGCAAAAAAAAACTGCTACAGCTGGTGAAATATGGCCCAAGGCGAGCTGCAGGCTCAGCATATAAAAGAAAAAGAGGAGTGAGGGCAAGCACGTGAGAGTAAAGACTTCAGGAATTAGATTACCTTACCCATGCTGGTGTCAACCTTATCTGTGGTGTTATGATTTCCCTATCTGAGCATTGTGGTATCATTAAGACCTGACAGATAGCGCTTTCTTTCTGGCAGATGCTCCGACTCCCGTCCTATTCCTAGAGCCTCATATGGCAGCGCCCATTACGGTTCAGTGTATGAGTTAGGCGCTACCCACGCTAATTAAATAGATTAGAATAACCATATGCTGAACAACACTGATCAGTCGCTGTTAGTGTAGAAGCATGGGAGGAGGTCTGGTGTCACTCTGAGGAGACAGAAGATGGCTTTTATAACCAACTGTCACAGCTTTGAGAGAGTGACACTGACCACCTCCTGCTTCTCCCCTGGCTCTTGAACATTTTTTGGGTTATTTGTACGTTTAACGGGAGACTAAATGTAACAGGGACAGTAATCTTTACTTCCTCTGAGGCCGCTGTCAATAGTACAGTAAACCAGTGGATGAAAATTCTCAGTATAATACTCTCTTCCCCCTCTTTCCTCTTTCATTACCTCTAGCTTGAGCACATCATGCTGCAGTTTCCTCTGAAACTGCAGAAAGCTGCCGATGGTGAGTTTTCCCTTCAGGTCCTCTCCGAAGAAGTAGGTGGTGAGAGCGGAGCTGCAGCCAGCTGTCTTCAGGGTGTTTCCTGTGGTGGAACGGTCGCGGTGCCGCATGCCCATACTGGTCTGGGAACGAATGATGCTCTGGACCTAAGGATTGAGGGGGTCCCATGTCAACAATGATGACTATGTACTTTCTGGAGTACAGTATATAAATGAATTCAATTGTTTAAAAAAATGTATGTAATCAGACAACTGCCCACAATAAAAAGCTTCTGGGGTTTGTGTAACATTAGCTTGATTTGAAATACACAGCATTTAAATTGGCTGCTTCATATTACAAAGCAGTTAAACCTGCAGTAGGCAGAATTTTTTTGGCATCATTGGGCAAAATTTCCATAATAACCTTTCAGCATATTGTAATTCAAGTGTTCTGAGAGATAACGAGACTTCTGCACCTCCTCATGGCTCTGTTTTCAGACTTTAAAAAAATCTATCCTGTTACGGGAGACTTTGGCCAATCACAGGTCATTTCAGAGAGCGTTCCTATTGGCTGTGCTCCGGCTGGTGGGCGGTGCTTGGTATTTCCTCAACTGATCTCAACATGGCTGTCGGATCACAAACTTTCTCATTTTACAGCTAAACAGTACACTACAAGATGTTTCTGAAAATATTTGAGGAGAGAAATAGTCATTACAGTAACAGAATAGTGATTCATATTTGATCAGCGCTGCCTAATTTGACAGTTTGATCAGAGTTTCTGAGTGATTGACAGCTACTCTGATTGGTTGTTTTCCTCCAGTCTGTGAAATCTTGCAGATGCCATTAGGAGCACCGGAGGACACACAGGCACATGATTTTTTTCAGATTACCTGTCTCATGCACTGCTGTCAGGATATAGTGACTGTTTAATAAAAATAACTTTTTTTTTTTTTTAAATCATATTTGCTCCATTTCTACCCACTGCAGCTTTAAATACAAGAAGGACTCCCATTCATTCTCTTACATAATAAGGTTTAACTTAAAAAAAAAAAAACTCTCTGAATAATATGTTCATTATAAACCCTATGAGAGCCGGTGGTAGAGATAGTGATATATCACAGAGAGCAGAGCACAGCACTTATCTTTTCTCTCTGAGAAAATGTCACAGTAGTGCACATCAACCTTCCTTTAGTGCCTGCCAGAGTGCGTTACTGGTTACTGTAATGCAATCAGTCGCTACTGTAGATGCAGCACAGTCCAAACGTGTGGGCTGGCTATTTTAACCTTATGTCTCCTTCAATTATGTTGCTCTTGTGTAGTTTGCTCGTGACTACTTACCTGTTCAAACTCCTCCAGATCCACCTCTCCATCACCGTTCAGATCAAACATCTTGAAAGCAATCTCAAAGTTCCTCTGGGGAGCTGGACACCACGGGACACAAAAACACATTCTGAAATCAATGCAACACGATATGGAAACAACACATCACACTGGATCGACCGAGCTTTCATCTTACCCACCACCAGTGGTGTAACATAGGGCGCTATAGATGCTCACAGACCAGACCCTGACCTGTATATATGACTTAATCTGGAATTTGCATTATGATATGTGAATTTCAATTCGCTGCACTGTTTTTTTTTTTTGTTTTTTTTTAAATCGGCGTACACTTTCTGCAAATGTCATCTGCTGTTCTTCTGCTACTAAACACCCACTTCACTTTAATGACCACACGACCAGAGTCAGTGAAATTTGTTTTTGGTACAGCAGGATAACAAGAATCAGTTCACAGTGTTAGCACCCACAGTCTGATTATGACAGAACAAATAATGAAGGGAAATGTTTGGACAGACGGTACCTCCATTCAGAGTTTTATATACAGACACAATCTCAGTTTTGATCTCCTTTAATAAATGTGAACATGTTGACATTTACAAACAATCTGCATACTTTCAGAAGAAACATGACCCTCTGTAGAATTATCTATATGGGCTATACATTCACATATCCTATATAACTATTTAACATTTTGCGATATGCTAAGTATTGTGATAAAATATATTGCGATTCATTACCTTTTTTCAACTGCAGATTATGAAATGTGTCAACGTCTGTTTTATCTAATAAGATACAGTTTTCAATCTCAAGGTTTTTCTTTATTCATATCTTGAGGTCAGAGGTAAAGGGACCCTTTATGCTAGTTTTTCCTCACCAAAATTTTGTGCAACCTTGGAGTGTTTTGTTTTCTTCCATTAAATAGATTCTTTAGGTTGTCTAGGTTCATATGATACCAGTATCTTCACTCTAGCTTTAAGACTGAGCCCACTACAATCTCTGAAAGACAGAATAGTGGCCGGGCGTTGGATTGTCAAGAGGTTACTAGTTTATATAATAAAAGATTGATACTTGACGTCCGTGTATTGATACAATATTGCCACGCAAAATATTGCGATACTACGCTGGATAGATTTTTTCTCCCATCCCTAATATTTAAGGTTTCTTTAATACATTTTCACATCATACATACTCTTTATTAACCTAACTATCTATCCCATGACTGCTAACATCTAGAGTTTCTACACAGTGCTGCCCGTTTTTGGACAGTGACGGTTGTTTTGTGTACAAGAGCAATACTTCCTCCAACACAATAACATTTACACTCTACATTATATAACCTCTATTTGGTAAATTCTTTTCAATGCTTCACTTTTAACTACTTTACTTTACTACTGTATACTACTATAACCATGTCTTGCTTTAGCAACCCAACTCCTTAAAGGGAAATATTAAAGATTAATCGAGTCTTATCTGACAAAGGTTTCAGACAGTATAAAAGCAGTAAATATGTCCAACTATGAGGCCTGAACCAATGTGTGCATCTGTTAAGCTAAATATGTCCTCCTTTGTACTATTTTTGTGGCCGTGTTAAATGGATTGAAACCAACCATGAGGCATGCTGTCCTGTCTTTAAAAATGACTTGTCCTTGAGAACTTCCCCAGAGACTTTCTCCATATGAACGGATTATAATAAATGGTCGAGCTAAGCTGGGGATACGAATTTACTAAGCACTGGAGAGGAAGGAGTCAAAGCTTCATTTTCATTAGCATGAACACATTTAGAAAGGAGGTTTTCATGTGGAATTTTACTCACTGTATTCACCACCAATGCTAGATCCACCTAAAGCAAACAGACTCTGTGAAACATCTCCAAGGCAGCTAGCTTGGTAGACACACATTATTAACTTTGACAGAACTGGAGATCATACTGAACACGCAGTCCTCCTCCTGGCTAATAATATCATATTGGAAAATTTCTGTTTTTCAATTTCTGTCTTAAACTGAGAAGACACAGAAGAGATCTTTTTGGGATTTTACTTGTGATCAGTGTGCAAGATTTTAAGGATGTGGGATTCAATGGGATGGGTCATACAAGCACCAATGTATCTCTGTGCAGTTCAGTGATACTTACTGGACAGCACCGTGGTGAGGAAGATGTAGTCAGAGAAGGAGATAAGGCCACATTCGCCCAACGAGTAAAATATGCTGTCCTCATCTGCAAACTTCTCCCTCTCCTGGGCGATCTTCTGCTCATTTAGGTCACCAGAAAAACAGGAAGAAGTTGTATTAAAAACATTTCACATGATTCAGCACAAAGCCTTACAGCTGCCCCAGGTGTGGCTTTGTGTGTGTGCAAGCAAGTGTGTGTGTGTGTCTGAGAGTGAAGCTCAATCAGAGACTGGCTACGCTCAAAACACAGAAACGTATACACATACTGTACTTCCACACACAAAAAAATAGTCCTGGTACAACAGGATGATGGATTATGGATAGACGGTTTATCACGATAACATTCATGCAAATGCTGCATACACATGAAGCCGTACAGGCAAGGTGAGGGTGGTAGTGACAAGCAATTAGTCTGTGGTCAGTACCAGTACAAAACACTTTGTCCACCAGAGGCTGTACTCGGTGTGAAATTGACATAAAGAGAAGAAAAACATCACAAGAGACTGTAGCACAAACACACACTATTGATTAACCACATCTCAAACACAACCCAAATGTATTAATCATTAAAAACTAAGTGACTTTAGCCCTCGCTTTCACACAAACACACACATACACACACACACACACACACACACACACACACAGTTAACTTGACGTTTTTCTCTTAGCATGTGTATATTCACAGCATTGCATGAAAGAGCGACTTAACCACATGCACACTACACACTCAGTGATAGAGACTTGAAAGACAGCGCCCGCGGGACGCTCCACCAAACAGAGTGGACAGACGGACAGAGCATGCCTAGGGAGGGGAGGG
>CAKALG010016582.1:0-17285 GCA_916700815.1 Helicolenus hilgendorfi
CACGCCGACCCCGTGACCCCAAATGCGTGGCCGCCTGATTTCCCTGGAGTCCCAAAACAAAAACTCATTGGCTGACCCTTCAACTGATCCCTTCCTCGTCCGCAGCTACATTTAAATCATCCCACCCGTCTCCGTCTAGAGGAAAATATGCTTCACTTTATGAAGATGGTATTATTCTTAAAAAGTTGCATCTTTTATATATTTGTTTTGCCTGGCCACATTTTCATAATGACAGTGTTTCCAGTGGAACGAGAAATATTTCTGTTATTTGGCTAAATACACAGATTGGAGGTTTCTGAGTTCAAACTTCTGGTTCTAGTCTGAGTCCCGACTGTTCCATATCATTGCAGCTGGAGCTATTTACATGTGTTTATCCTAAGCTAACTCTGAAAGGGGCCACATAAATATTTCAAATGCACTTCTGCTCATGGTGAAAGGTTATTATGGCCAAGCGCTGCTGTGGGGGCACACTTTAAAGAGTTGTTTTTTATAGTTGTTGTGGTTGTTAGCAGGAAATGGCTTGAACGCTAAGCTAATTACTGGATGTTGACAATGTACTTCCTGGGGACTTGCGTTTTTAAAAACCTAAATGGATCAGACTGATAGTGAGCTGTGGTGCTGCATGTATTCAAGCCATTAGAGTCATTTGAGAGAAATTAAAATGGAGGTTTTATACAGGGTGCTGGAAAAAAAAAACTGCTGCTGGTGTCTCGTGTTGTATCACTTTGGTTTGAGCCTGTTTCTTGTTTGTAGTTGACTGCACACTCTGTGTTTCTGCCAATGAGAATTTGAAACTACATTTCACTTTGTTCTGTGCTTGGTTGCCATTTTTACAACAGTGGTATAATGTTACTGTATTCAATTATGCTCCTGTGGTTTATTATTATGATGTTAGTGTTTCACTTTAATTTTTTAAAACAAAAAAAAATGCAGTCACTTTGCTTTCCTCTGTTCTTTGTTTTTCTTATATTTAATGCTACTTTGATTCCTTGTTGAATTAAAGCCTTTATTTTTACTACCTGGACTTTTGACCCATGAACACCACAAATTACCAAAACAACCAATCAGCTGTAGGTTGCATGGCAAAGCACTAAGACCCTTGTCAAAGGACAGGTTGTGGGCATAATTAACAGCAGTCGATATCAGAGTTACTTAATTCTATCATATTGTCACAGACACATATTTGAAGTTTTTATATCTTCTCTAGTTTTGACTCTTTGGGGAGGGTGTAGACTACCATGTCTCTCTACTTATGCAGTTGACTGTCCTTTACTTTACTGTACCTGCCTGTGCAACGTTTCAGTTGGCAAGTGTAAAGCATAATTTTGCCCAGAAATTTACACAGAAATGACTGAAAATCTGAGTAAAAAATGTGAGTCATATTAAGCTGAAAACAAACTAGCAGTGTGTCAGCTATAAGACGTGTAACAATAACTGCTTTAAAGGAACAGTGTGTAGAATTTAAGTGGGATCTATTGGCAGAAATGGAAAATAATATTAATAAGTGGGTTTTTTCAGTGTAAAACTACCTGATACTAAGAATTGTTGTGTTTTACTACCTTAAAATGAGCTGTTTATATCTACATAAGCAGCGGGTCCTCTTCACGGAGCCGGCCGCCATGTTTCTACAGTAGCCCAGAACGGACAAACCAAACACTGGCTTTAGATAAGGCCATTCAGGTTTTCACGACAGCCAATGTAGTTCTCCTACACGCTTGGCACATGGGAGAAGTTTCATCCAGTTGCAATCTGCAACCTCACCACTATAGATGCCGTCAGATTCTATACACTGTATGTTTAAAAGAATAGTTAAATAGTTTTCAAAAGTTTTATGAAATACACTTATTCATTTTCATGCAGACAGTTACATGAGAAGATTAATTATAGAGCTAGGGTGAAGAGGTGGTTATCAGAGATTAGATGAGCTAAAAGACTGGAAGTCACTGCTCCTGGGCTAAAAAATAGTGTGGCACATAGTTCCTCGTAAAACCACAAATTGTTGTTTTTACAGATTAACGAAAAACAAAAAAATCAAACTAATTAGTATCAATAATTGCATTTACCAAAATACCAATATATTCCTTTTAGTCTAGGAAATTGCTGTCTGGACTGCAAATGTATTACTCTTAAACCACAACATTGTGTAATTAGTCATGGGGGAAAAATGTAAAAAAAATATCATCTGTAGAACACAACAACACTACAATGATAAAGAACTGCAGTAGTTTCAAGGAGACTTTCACCAACCGTATCCTAATGACACTTAAAGCTTCAGTAGGCAGAATGTTTTGGCATTATAGGGCAAAAACTCCATAATAACCTTTCAGCATATTGTGATTCAAGTGTTCTGAGAAAAAAATAGACTTCTGCACCTCCTCATGGCTCTGTTTTCAGGCTTTAAAAAATCTAGCCTGTGACGGTAGAGGCCTATCATAGGTCATTTCAGAGAGAGAGAGAGAGCGTTCCTATTGGCTGTGCTCTGGCTGGTGGGTGGTGCTTTGTATTTCCTCAACTGATCTCAACATGGCTGCTGGGTCACAAACCTTCTCATTTTACAGCTAAACAGTACACTACGAGATGTTTCTGAAAACATTCAAGACGAGAAATAGTCATTACAGTAACAGAATATTGATTCATATTTGATCAGAGCTGCATAGTTTGACCGTTCGATCGGAGTTTGCGAGTGATTGACAGCTGCTCAGTGACGACAAGGCTCCAGCTCAGCTCTGATTGGTTGTTTTCCTCTGGTCTATGAAACATTGCAGATGGCATTAGGAGCACCAGAAGACACATGATGAGGCATATGATTTTTTTTCAGATTACTTGTCTCATGCACTACTATCAGGATATAGTGACCGTTTTATAAAAATAACTTTATTTAATCACATTTGCTCCATTACTACCCATTAAAGGAATATTTTCTCAACAACACCACCATAACTCAGAAATGACCACCGGGTGGAATCGAAATCCTTGACGGTCAAACATGATGAGCTTCAACACGTCATTATTTACAATCACTATTAACACAAACTCCATTTGTGATATTGCAGAGAAAATACATCAATACTGTGAAATTAATGTGACATGCTAGTGACAAAGGGAGATCAATGTTCTGTTAGCAAGTACAGTGTGAGCGTGTGTGCGTGTGTTTGTGTGTGTGTGTGTGTGTGTGTTGTTTCTTCCTCAAACGAAGTGTAAAGTCAATGCTATGTTGCTGTAACCTCATAAAAGCACAAGACGGTAACAAACAGCACACACCCTATTCCGCATATCACCGATTTAGATACTGCATGTGTGTATTTGTTCGTCTTTTCTCAGCTGGACTGCGTTTAGTAAACCCCCGTGCTTGCTGTCCTGTCATTGCACCCACCATGTCGGCCCTGGGTGGGAGTGGGTAGCGGGGACATTATGAAGATGGACGACGCTGTCACAGTGCGATGGTGTTTGTCGCAATGCAAGCATTTTCTTCTACTCTATTATCATTATCGTGGCTGATGTTATTGTTACAATAGCCATTTCGGGAAGCGGTTGAGCTGCTGAGACCGAAAGGCAAAAAAGCTAAATGGAAAAACGGGGACATTGGAATTCAGGAGGTGAATATGAGTTGTATAATATCTACATTTACAGATAATTGGGAGCATATAGTATGACTGCTGTGCCTTATGAAATCTTGATGGCTGTGTGTGTGTGTGTGTGTGTGTGTGTGTGTGTGTGTGTGGCCACAATATAAGAGCAAGCGGCTACAAAGGGAAGTGTTCCCGGGCTGATTTATTGTTCCTTAAGAACATTTGTAAAGTTAATGGTCTAACGACAACTATGCTGCAAAACCAAGCATGAAGGAAGGTTAGGGCTAAGGGAACAATTTTAACTTTTATGAGCCTTGACACACTTCACAAACTGAGCGCTGGCCATGAGCCGTAATCAAAATTCAAACCCCCCACCCATTTAATACTGCGGAAACGCAACATAACTAATCCAAATCAGCCGTAATGGTACAAGCAAGTATTAGCAATGCCGCCGCCGCAGCAGTCACAGTTCCAGCTTCACACTTTCATTGACAGGCCACACATGTTAATGCTGTTTCTACCTTCTCTCTCTCGCTCTCTCTCTCTCTCTCTCCCCTCGACACTTTCTCACACGGTTGTCCTTTAGGATGCTGGAGCAGGTGTGATAAATGCTGCCGTTTAAATCAAAGCACTCCCCTCTCCCCCCCACCCTTGCCCCCCTCTGGGGAGAAAGAGGATGCCTCCATGCAGATTGATATCAGGAGGCCCAGCCATATCCTGCAATGGCTGACTGATGGTCTGTCTGGATAAAAAATGAACTTTATTCCCAGTGTGCGAGCTATGATTCATGTAGCTCCCCTCCCCCTCCATCGCGAAAACCATTCCACATATACCTTCACTACTCTGGAAGCAGTATAGTGCATCATATAGTGTCGCACCACCTGCCTACACCCAGAAAATACCAATGAGGTGTTTGCAAGTGATCCAACGCAAACTAGCATTATTTTTCCATCAACGTGATGAGGTAAATAAATCAAACATCCTTCTAGCCTCTCGGAGGAACATGGCAATCCACAATATTTTTCTGTTCAGTCCTATCTGAAACATTTCATGTGGGAAAACATATACATTTTATATACTTTAATTCACTCCCCCGAGGTCTGTTTGGCAGCGATTTCGTTCCACACAGAGTGACCAACTCGTCGGACACGTGTTTGACCACTGGTTCTGTTTGGTCCTTCTGCCCTTCCATACCATCGTGAGTGACAGGCAGGCAGAAGCGCTGGGGTCACATTACTCACAGTTAGCATTCTGTTCTTCCTCTTTTCCCGCGCTAAAAACCTGGTGAAGCATTGCACTTTCCGCTCCAAAAGAGAGTGGGTAGTGTGGGAGGTGGCGGTGCAAAAAGAAAAAAAAAAAAACAACACAGCCCTGCTTTAGATTCCAATTAATTTGCCATCTGAAAGCAAAACTACATGTGCAGAAAGGGGATAATTGCTAATGAATTATCTTTAACGTCTCGGTTCAGCTGCCAAAAGAAGACAAGTGAAGCCTAATGGCATCACATCTCAAAAAGGAGACAAAATGTTTTGACACTTTGTCGCACATTTTCCGTGGTCATTTGTGCCTTTGCATTGTCTGTTCGCAAAAACAAGTCGTTAGCCTACAGTATGTGCCCGCTAAAACCAAAACAGCCCTGCAATTGAATCCTCCTCTTTGGGGAGGAGTTGCAGCGAATCATAAAAGCTTTTTTTTTTCTCAGAGAGGTTTCAATGTCGATGGAATGGTTTCAATAATTGCACCCTATAAAAGAGTCGGATCACTGCTAATGAGAGAGTGGAAAAGGACAGCGAGGCGACATCCCGTAATTATCACCTCAAATCAAAAATTCAAAGAGAAAAAGTTAAAAAGACAAGGAAAACATCGGCGTGATGTATACACTTTTTTTTCTTGATCTGTTTGACAGAGATGTTACTACGATGACAAGGTGGCGTGATGTGAAAATAGCAGCAAAAACTCGGCCGCTAAATGACAGCCGGTGTTTCAAACGCAGTAAAAGAATGAAAAAAAACGGAACGTCTGAGGTCCGTTTCTATGGGGACTGAGTGGTATCTTTCACAGCACATGGGCATTTTGATACACACCAATGTCCAGCGGGCGACACAGCCAATCCCAAGGGGACGGTAAAAGGCCAGAGCGTAATCCTTTAGATGAAATTGAAACCCTTCGAGGCCGAGGAAATACAACCCCAGCAGTATATGAAACTCGCCCCCTGTTTGTCATTGATCAAAAGGTATTAAAACTATAATAGAGATCTGTTAGCGATTGATTAAAGGTCATATGAAGCCTAACAGGGATTGAATAACAATCTTAAAAACAATCAATGGTGCAAATATTGGTCTTAGGGTAACTTCATATGAGCACTGCAACAATGATTAAAGACCTTTCAAAGGAGTGCAGTGGTGGGATTTGTTTCAGCTACACTCATGGAATGAAAAATGCTGTCATGTGAATTTATTAGTATAAATAAGAAAAATTGAAAATTATTATGCATGTTGGAAGCTGTTTTAGAAAAAGCGTTAAACCTTTTTTTTCATCATATAAGATGTGTGAATGTGTCTTGCTATAGACTAAATGTCACAGCACACAGTGCACCCACATTGTTGTAAAGCTCCCTCAAATTAGGTTTTGCATTTATAATATTTCCACTGTCCCCGACATAGGGACACTGGTCCTTGTTTGGGATTTTAACCATGGAGATTAAAGAGGAGGTGATTGAGGTACTTACCCTAATGAGACCTCTGTTCCTGCAGTGCTCTTCTGTGTAACTTGATTGAACGGGCACAGGGTATAAGTATACCTGCAGAGGGGAGAAGAAAGCATATCCACGTTTAGAAAATTGGCACACAAAGATTAATCCATGGCAGCTTTATGTTTCCTCGCAACAGTTCTTTTCATGCTTTGTTTCTTGCTCTTTTACCCAGGCTTTGACAAAAAACTACAGCTTGACTGAAATACATCAGCTTTGCCAAAATTATTGGCTTGTTTTAGTTCAGCATTGAATTGTTGTTATGGTGTATATATTGACTGGAATGCATCGAAAAATTGCTCTAGAGAAATGCCAAAGACGTTTGATGTCATTCAGAAACAGCGTCGGCATTAGGAAGTTTGCCCACTAGGGAACACTGTCGGGTTTATTTTCGATTTGTAAAATGTCAAACTTATCTTAGTCATAATAACCAAATTTAAAGGGTAACTTTGGTATTTTTCAACCTGGACCCTATTTTCCCATGTTTTGTGTCCAACTGACTAATAGGAACAACAATTTCTGAAATTGGTCTAGGATTGAGCGAGACGCTAATAGGCTGCATTGTAATCCAATTGGGGCAAGCTGGCACATTTACATCCACTAAAAGAGCTTGTTTTTGCCACTGATTGTTATTAAAAGTGTAAAAAGTCCCAAAGAGTGTCTGATGTAAAGAGTCTCGCTAAGTGACGTGTTGCTGGAAGACAACAGTGGAAATGTGAGTGCCTGCCCGGCAGAGTTTGTTATGTTGGAGTACAGAAAGCATAGCTTTGTGTTATCTAAAAGATTTTCAATGTCATGGCTGAATATTTAGAGGATTTCAACAATGTGGATGACGTCTTTGAATTTGACGGCTGCCCGTATTTATTTGAGCCAGAGTATACGGATGAAAAGCTCCTACAATTTGAAGTAGTGACGAAGAGAGAGAAGAGAGAGAGAGAGAGAGAGAGGCAACAGGTAGGGGAGGGTGAACCAGCTGCTGCAAGGCCGCGAAGCTCGGGAGACTGGTGGTGTTCCTGTGGGTGATGTGACTATGTCCACAGAGGAAAAAATGCTTTGAAGAGTGGGACCTGTTGCTGCCCGATATTCACATTTCACAACGAGACCTTCAGCAGGACTTGGACACAATAGACCGGATCTTGCCAAAGGTAAGAAAAAACGTTTTATTTCTTGTTTCACGGCTGCCGGTTACAGCGTTTTCCCTCAATACAAAAACATGGGAGAGTAGGGTCCAGGTTGAAAAAAAAGTTTACCCTTTAAAAAGTCACTTCCCTATGCAATATTTTTATTTAACAATATGTAAAGTGAAATGCATCGCTGGTAGTGACAAACCTACAAAGAATTAGCAGTGCCTCTCAGCTCTAAGAAGCTCTTTAGCATCTTTCAGCTCAATGGTTTGGTTTTACCGCCTGCAACTTGAATTCAATTGAACTTTTTAAGTGTTATTTTTTGGTGAAAAAGCTTTGGCTTTATGACTTTATGCTAATTCCTCAGCACCAAACAGCAAACACACAAAGTTAGCATCTAGCTGGTGAACATTGTGGAGCATTTAGCGGCTAAAGATTCCATGAGATATTTCCCATGGGAGTTGGTGGAGACCAAATCAGAGATAAAGTGAATATTGGATAAATATTTGCCAGGTGGCCAGAAACAAAAACTCCAAATAAATGGAAATGTTCAGTATATATGGAAACGCAAATGCATTAGCCAAACACTTTTTAAGGTGATAGTATGTCAATGCTGTGCTTCCGTTGACCCTGTTGGCCAAAAACACACAAAAAAAGGCCTCGAAAATACGGCTCTATGACAAACAAAACTTACTCTCCAGACAAGCAAAACTATGGTGAAGACAAGTCAAGTACCAAAGCAGTGGTTTACTAACCAGAATTATTATATTAACAACGACACTCTGTCTAGGTTTAGTGGCTACCTACTGGGACAGAACATTGACAAGGAGCTACCAGTTTCCCGGCCACCCATAGCTCTTATACTAAGGCAAAGAGGAGTCTAAAGGAGTTAGCAATTAGTCTAGACCAACGCTAATGTGCTTGCTGGGGATAGTGCTGGAGAGTAGAGGCACGATCACTAGCTCCAGTAACAAACTGATCAAAGACCTTGATGGTGAAAGCGACAGGGGGAAAGGCAGACAGGCTTTTTTCCTTGACATTTGAACCATTACACTGACTGTTATGAAAGAGCAGAGGATGCCCAGACAACCACAATGACAGATAGAGTGAATGAGCGAGTGAGAAAGTGTAGGGTGAGGGGAAAAAATGGCTGCAGCGTAAGTAGACGTGGGCAGGGAAGTGCGGAGGGGGCGGGGGGAGAGGGATCAAAAGCTGTACGAGAGAAAAGCAAGATGAAAGAAAAGAAAATGATGAACATCAGAGAAAGGGGGATAGTGGGAGAGAGAGGTAAGTGATTGGCGGCCCGACTTCTTTTGCTCATGTGCGTGTTTGCGGAGCGCATTAAATGCGCCTCATCTCAGAGACTTTCATTTACTGTAGGCATTTATCCTTTCATGTCTACTGTACGTTTCAACGGGGATGGCCCTTCCCCCATCCGCCACATTATAAGGGCGAGGGAAAAAAAAATAACAGAAGCATCTTTTTTGACTGCAGAGTAAGCAGTACAGCTCAAAGTAGAATTAAATGTGTCTCACCATGACTAAGCCTATTGAGAATCCATTGCCCCTCTAAGAAATTTGACACAGTGCAGCAAGGTTCCTCCTGGGTTGTTTTCTTATTTATTTGTATTCTATTAGTTTATTCTTAAACTATATACTTTGCAGCCACGTTAGCAGCAATGCCGGTTGGTAGGGGTGTAAGAAAATATTGAAGGTTTTGATTTTTACCTTGATTTCTAAATAATAGTTAGAGCAAAGATTAACTCAGTCAACACTTTATTTCATTGCAAAGAGATGCGTCATCTCGGTGTACGTGCCCTTTCAAAGTAGTGCTATGATGTTGGATGTTACAAGGACTGAAAAGTTCACCTTTTTTTACTAAGATTTTATGCATATGGTACTGCCACTATATTATAACAGTTTTTCCAAAATTAGAAAAAATCACAATATATCGCCTTGCTTACAGTGTCGCAATATATTTCAATATATTGAATCGTACGTTACGTATCGTATCGGCAGATTGTTGCCAATAGACAGCCCTACCGGTCGGTCGGTCGGTCGGTCCATCACAAGACTGAAATATCTCAACAAATAGGATGAATCCCACTGACTTTGGCGACCCTCTGATGTTTTCTGTAGCACCAACTGTGATACGTTTTTACTTATCCAGTGAAATATCTGAACATCTACTTGATGGATTGGCAAAAACATGCTTATACATATATACATGGTCCCTAGAGGATGAATCCTAATGACTTTGGTGATCCCCTGAGATCCCACTAGGCTGACATTCGTGGTTTTGAGGGAAATGTCTCAACAACCATTGGTTGGATTGTCATGACTGGTACAGACATTCATGGTCCAGATAGAATGAACTACAATGTCTTTGTTGGTCCTCTGACAAGACAGAACGAGATTGTGAATATGGTAAACATTATACCCGGTCAATATTAGGGGTGTAAATCACAAGTTTCATCATGATACAATATTTTATTGATTCTTTGGACAACGATACGATATTTGCTGATATCACAAAGTCTGCCACGATACGATTTTAATTCGATTCAATTCAATTCAGGGACCTGCAATCGATATGAGACGATATCATAGGCCCGTTTATCACAATCAGTTACATTTACATCAACTCACAAAAAGCAACTAAAATATGATTTGACAATTTTATTACTGAGCTCTGTAGGAAGGAGATGCGTTCAGATGGAATGGGTGACACAGACGTTGAATAGATATACCGATCCAGATCGATGTATCGTTACATCCCTAATTAGCATGTTAGCATGTTAGCATTGTTGTCAGTTGTCATTGTGAGCATGCTGGCATTACCATTTAGCTAGACGCAACACTGTTGAAGTACAGCCTCTCAGAGCTGCTAACATGGTCTTACTCCTCTCTTCAGGGTTTATGAAGAGCCAAGAATCAGTTAAAGGTTTCTTCACAGCAATCCTTGACCTCTTCAGGGCCACTCAACACCCTTAGTTCCCTCCAACAACATATGACAAGGTAGCAGGACACACACACACACCTGAAGGACCAATTGAGACCTTACATAACGGCTGCATGGTACAAGAATTTGAAACTAATCAATGTTTTGGTCCAAAATTGTAAAATGTAAAACAATTCCTCAAAAAGGGTTACTTTTAAAAGTGCAAATAAAATGTGATGTGTGCCATACATGCTAAATGAATGAATATTAAAATACATAAATCAGAATTCCCTGTTGAAACTGGCTCTATAGCCATGAGATTCATTAAGTTTGTACAGCACGTATTTCAGCAACAACAAACATCCTCATCTGAGCCCAGAAACATATGGCACCTGATAGACAGAGGTATAGTGAACAGAGGAAGGGGGGGATGGAAAAGGGGTAACGCAGTAAAAAAAAAGCAATCAAATGAGTCCCATAAGGGAGTACCCCTGTATGTCTGTACCTCACTTCCCCCTCTCTATCACCCTCTCTTTTACCCTCAAGGCAAAGCCATCCATCCCTGCCCACTTTTGCTGACACGCCAGCACTGCACACACAAAAAGCTTGGCTATTTATGAGTGAGGGCACTGCGATCTGACCTTGGATGCTCGCCTCCATGTGGCAGCTTGTGAGAAAACAAAAGCGGGAAAGGCAACACAGAAAATGTGTCTACGAGTATATATAAAAAAAAAAAGTTAGAAAAGATTAGAAAATGCCGAGCCCAACATGCGGACGCAGGTGCAGGTTGATTAGCTGTCTGTCTCCGAGACAGACACTTCACATTCTGCCGTCTGCGTTACATAAATGGGACACAGCAGAAAGGTCAAACAGGCACATTTATACAAACTGTCCCCGGCTATCCTTAGCAAATGAGCAGTGTGACACGAAGGAGAAAATATCCAGAGAGATGGACGGGCGGTGACAAAGGCTTTGAGGAGACGAGACTGACAGCGATGGAAATATAAGGCTAAGAAACAGCCAGGAGAACAAAGGCGAAGACGGAGGAAAGGGGAAGGCAGAAGGATAAAAAAGAAAGAAAAGTGTGGAAAAGAGAGTGGGAGGGAATCAGACTGTGCTGGTGGTGACGCCGTGCATATGAATCACCGCCTCAACAGGCCGCGAATATGACAGATGATGACATGCAGCAAGGGGGACACTGGGCGGCGGATACAAAAGATAAGACAAAAAACTTGGTGGGTCACCGATCAAACCTTTGACAATAATTAGAAGCCTATGATGAGCAGCAGATCATAAAATGACAACAGTGATCCTCCCATTCGGGTCCTGAACTCCACACGGTGTCTCTTTCTGTACTCCATATTCGACCTGTCACTGTCTGACAATGCAGCTCTGACGTTAGCCATAATAAGTTGGTACCAACGTGTCAATCTTTGGCAGGTGTTCTGGGGCCTGGAGGTACACCGTTACAGAATAAATATCTTAGATGCAACCACTTAGCCCCTCAGGCAGTATTTCACGCTTCACTAGATCGGACTGCAGGTTCAGTTCGCTCAAAAATCTGCTGATTTCTGGAGCAAAAAGTTCTGAATCCAATTCTTTCCAATTAAAGAGGCAAATGGTAATAAGTCTGTGTTTTACAGTGTATAGTATACGATGTAAGAAACAGTGAAGAAAATTGAGCTTTGTGGTCCTTTTAAGGGATCATTTTATGGGTTTGTTTAAACTCTTCACAACAGTCTGACTCCTGTTTTTTTCGGCTGGACTGCAGAGGGCCAGCCCTACAAACGTCTGTCAAGGCGGGTACAGCATGCAAATGAGTCCGGCTCACGAAACTTGGACCAAGCTTTCAAACTAGGCAATATAGTTCTGAAATGAAATGAGATTCAGCAGTGGCATAGCCTGTTTCTCGCTTAAAATGTTTTCAGGAGTAGATTTTGGTGGATTGTTTAGACGGAATAACAGAAAGTTTACGAGCAGGCCGCCATGTTGTTTCATGTTAGAAACGGCAATCAGGAAACCAGGGGCCAATCAGGTGCATTCTACGATCGGGTACGTCACCCGTTGAGTGGAGCAGCGCGTCTCCTCGTGTCCTCACCGGACCTGGTGGACATGTACCGCTGGACATTATAGACATGACCAGACTATTTGTATAACAATTTAGCCACAAATTCACAGACTGACTCGGTGCAGCCATATACTCGGTTTTGACCAAGTACAATGTTACTAGGGCTGTCCTCAACCCAAGAAATTGTTAGTCCACTAATACTACGATTTTGTTAAATACTTAATTAGTTGATTTAATCGACAGATCTGCAAAACTGAGATTCTCCACAAAGAATCACACAAAAGCACCACTTTGTATCTTGTGTTCACCGGAGATGTGCTCATACGTTTCTTGGAAATAAGTCATTCGGCATGAAAAAGCAGAAAAGGTGACTAATCAACTCAAGGAATCTTAGTCGGCTAAGAGGGGACAGCTCTAAATGCTACTACAACAGATACCAATAAAGGCCAAAACTCTGTTGTATTTAACAGTCCATTGTTAATTACAGATCTGACACAGTCACCCAACAGGTACTCACTGGGGTTATATACCAGAAAATAATTATAAGCATATTTATTCCTCAGTCTACTGAGATCCAGTCAAGAGAGGGAGAGAGACGGCAATTAAGCCCGTCTCCCACTAGACTGCTATGTGACGGCGTGGGTGGAGTTCACTGAGGGTTACACTGCAAACTGCAGCAACGCCAACACTGGCTAATTTACAGGTAACACTGTGTACACACGGCTGGCATGCCGCAGGTCAAAGGTGACTCAGCAATATAAAGTGACGTGGTTAATTGTTTTGCAACAAACTTTAAGGAAAACCAACACTGCGCCTCTTGGTAACATACGGCAACCTTGGGTTTAAATAAGCCTCTTGGGGTTTTTTAAATCTCTCAGCACAAATTCTTGTCTTTTCTTGCTGTATTTCTGCTGCTCTGTTTTATTGCGTGAACAAATTAATCTCGGGCCAGCCTTACTGGATCATGGATACACATTGATTTGATTGATTTATTTTAATGTGAAATGTAAAAACACCCACAAAATCTCACAGTGTATGTACACATGAGAGTGACTGTCACTACGATGACTTTGCTATTAGCTGTCTATTGATGATATTGGTATTAGTTGTCTATTGATAATCTTGTACCATACTGAAACCAAACAAATCTCAAATTCAGGACAGATTACTTGAAAATTACAGGCTGTCACTATATTTGTCGTAACGTAACTGTGCATGAACTTAAAGGAATAGTTAGAAACGATTTCGTTGTTTATTTGAATTAGAGGAGAAGATTGATACCACACTCAGATATGAAAGTAGTATCGATCATCTCATCGAACTCTCAGCAAGAAAACGAATACACGCATTACTCAAAATGTTGAACTATTGCTTTGAGAGGATTTGGCACTCCCATGAGGAGTGACAACATATTCATTCAGTGTGAACATACAGCAGCCCTATGCAAGCTTTTCTGACTATTAAGTTCACTCACTCTATATTGCAAAGGAGTCGTTTTCGTAATCACATTCACATCGAATGTTTAAACAGAATCACACATTTCGTGAAGTGCAGACACCCGATAGTTGTTGTTTTTCCACAACCTGAATCAATAGTGAATCGTCTGACCTGCTTGTAAGGTTGTCTAGCGCCTGCCTGTCCTTTAATCAGCAGACCCGGCTTTAAGCCGCTGTGTCAACAAGTCTACACCTTGCTCAAGTGTCTCTGATGCAGCGTTACAGCTGCACCAGGTTGCAGGTTACAACTGACCACAAAACCAATTCTGTAAGTGACAAACAGAAAACTAACAGCTATTCTGTATTATACTCCTCACTGTTCAAATAATACTATTACAAAGGCATGTAGTGTTTTGAATATAAATCCAGAAGGTCTTTCCATGCATAATAAGCATACCCTGCTTTATTTTTTATATTACAGCCAGAGATTAAATTGTATTTCAATGCAATTTTTATGACTTTACAACCACTGTATTGCAACTGTTGTTACTGTACTTTTATTAAGTAATAAGGAGAGGCCTATTCTTATTTTAGGAACAATTGCCTTGTGGGGAAGGCAGCTAATATATGAGCACCTACTGTAGGAGACGAAGGTGGGAGTTAGGCACTTTGATTTATGTCTCGCTGGTGAAAAAGTTCTGCAGTGTTTGGATCGCTCTCCCACAGTAAAAGTATAAAATAACAGCCTTTACTTTGGTGGTCACTTTAAATGGTCAGCTCATCAGGCCTCAAGTGCAATTATGGAATCAAATTCCAATAGTGTAACTAATATTAGGAAAAAAGCATCATGACCATGGTGGGATTGGGTCAGTGAGATTCCATTCACTTGGTAATCGAGTTGAGAGTTTGCTGGCAGCCAAAAGACCCAATGCCAGTTCATCCTCCTAGAGCCAGTTTCAAAGAAGACACTCTCAAAGTAGGCCATTTTTCAGTTTACCTTAATTTTCCACATGGAGAACCACAAATGCAAGTCTGTATAAAATGCGGTACAGTGTTTTTACTATGAGTCTGATTGAAGTTCACTTTCCTGACAGCTTATCATATTGTGGCCTTGAAATTCTTTATGCAGAGCTGAGAGTCAGTCCATAAGATATATATATATATTTTCTTATTACGCTTTTGCTTCTGTGAAACAACATGAAGAGGAGAAGGTGAATGCAGAGCAGAGACCTCTTTCCCACATAAACTACCCAGGAAAAAAATAATAGTAATGCAGAGTGAAAGAGCCTTTCAAAAGATGCTTCAATTTATATGCGAAAAATGGGAAACAAAACAAGCCAAACTTGAAGCCAATTTAGTTTTTAGAGCCATCACTGAGGGCAATGAGGCAAATAGCCTCTGGCAGATCATTTAAAGCTGCATTCTCCCTGCCATCTCTCAAGATGTTACGTTGTTATTGCTGCTACTTTGCTCTCGAAATAGGTGAAGGCTGAGGCATGTGGAAGATATGATAGGCAGAAAGGGGACAACAGCTGGCCTTTAAGGGTCTTTCAAAGGTCTGAAAAAATGCAGCAAAATGAATTATAGAATGATGGTGCCTTAAAAGTACACAGACATATGTAATATATATACATATATAAATGTG
Organism: Helicolenus hilgendorfi; assembly: GCA_916700815.1. Lineage (NCBI taxonomy): Eukaryota > Metazoa > Chordata > Actinopteri > Perciformes > Sebastidae > Helicolenus > Helicolenus hilgendorfi. Next base: position 15,532 of record CAKALG010016582.1, read on the forward strand.
TGTGTACATATATACATACATGTGTTACTCAACAAAGTCACACAATAGCACAAACAAACTAACAGATTGAGGCAGTGGTAGACCAGTAACTCCAGCGTGCTGGGTAGTAAAATTACAGTTTTTTTCAATGGAGTCTGGTGGCTTTGGCGAGAGTATAGATGCCCCGTCAGAAAGGGCTATCGGACAGCAAGGTAAAGCGGTGAAAATATTCTAAATATAGCGTACACTTAAACTGATATGGATTTTTTCAAGTGGCTAAAATACATTTTTCTGTAACTCCTGTTTGCTTCTCCAAACTGAGGACATGCTGATCATCATCCAATGTTGGTGATACACTGACGATGGAACAACATGATAGTACCTCATGCAACCGCAACCCCACTTCAAACCACCCCAACTATCCTTTTAAACAACCTTCATGAGTTCCTGAGTAGCAGCTACACAAACGTAAAGATGCCATAAGCTTTTCAGACAAATTTCAAAATGAGCAATATTTTAGAAAATAATCAGTCAAATATTGTTTGACAAGCCCATAAAGGAATCATCTGTGATATATATGATGTAAAGGATCCTACGTTGAAGTAGTTGGCTCAAAATAATATCTTACACTTATACTCCGGAAAAAATGTCTCTTAACACTAAAATGTGTTGAAATCTACTTCAATGTAACTTAAGGTGATAATTAGAGTTCCCACATTAAAAGTGAAGAAGAACGGAGCTAACAATCGGAGGCTTTGAGACTTGAAGAGTGACTGTGAAACATCTGTTCGCGTGATATTCCAGCTCATTTTAAAAGTTTCCCTTTTGCACAATTAGGGCTGTGTTTAAGAGACACACTATATACAAATAGCTCAGCTTTCACCACTCACATGATTTATTTAAATTACTTTAAATGCAAAAAAAGTAGGTACAGCATAATGGGAATGGCTCAATCTCACTTTTTCAACTGTCAATTCCGAAAGAGTTTTATCAAATACTGAACGTTATACATGTTAATGATATTATGTTAGACAACAGTTTGATTTCAACTTTGTGGCAACAGTCTGGTCACAAAGTGAGGTCCATAAAGAAATGGTTTCCTGAGGTCAGTTTGTAAGAACCTGACCGATTTGCACAAAGACCGGGCTTCAAGCCAATTCATCAACTTTTGGATGAATTGGAATACCAACTGAGAGTGATGCCTTATCGCCCAACATCATCACCCAACCTCACTAATGCTCTCGGGGCTGAATGGGAGTAAATGTCTGCAGCCAGGTTTCGATAATCTTGTGGAAAGCGTTTTCCAGAAGAGAGGAGGCGGTTGTAGCAGCATACTAATCTCCATGACTTTGGAATGAGATGTTCAACGATCACATATGCCTGTAATGCTTGGATATACACATCTTCATCGTCAGATGGAGTCAGACTGATTTGATATACTGCTGTTACATGGTGTCAAACGGGCCATGACAAGTAAGCAAGTGAATACAAGTATCCACAGATGACGGACAACTGTGAAATGCAGCTGGACGCTCCAGGACAGGCGAGTATATTGACCTTAGGTTGAGACTTTTTTGTCAAACTATATGTGGAGATTTTCATATACAAACAATATTTTATGCTGAAATTACAGTATATTGATTGAGAAGATTTGTCAACAGTATTCAATGTAGATTGGTCACATTTGGACGATACCCAGTACCTGAAATAAGATCAGCATCGATGCCAATACAAAATCCAGCATACTTGCTAAGTATGGAGGACGGAACATGTCA
>CAKALG010016583.1:0-10853 GCA_916700815.1 Helicolenus hilgendorfi
AAAGTATCCAAATTAGCTGATACCAATGGCACCAGCTAGTCCCACTGGGGTCCGAAATCAAGTACATTACATTGATCACATACATAGGTGTGAATGGTTGTCTGTCTCAATGTGTCAGCCCAGGCGACCTGTCCAGGGTGTACCTTCGCCCAATGTCAGCTAGGATCGGCTCCAACTCCCCCCGCAACCCTGAATAGGATAATTGGTTACAGATAATGGATGGATAGACAAGGTGTGTGCGTGTTTGTATGTGTGCGCGGCGGTTTTCAGTAAACAAATTCTGTAGCAAATTAACAAACCTTAACATAATCTCACAGCTTTGCTCCAATTTTTTTAATGTGCCTGAGCTCATGTTGCTAAGCGGCCAGACTATTAAAAAGCTAATTATAGCAAATACTCTTTAATAGCTTTATTAGCTCCTGACCTTTTCATACAGTGTTAAGAGTACAGAGGGGAATGTTAATCCCAACATCAGACTTACACGTCCATTGGGACATAAATCTGTGCATTCATGACACACTGGGAGGCCGATAAAGATAAAGAGAGGCAGAACTGTTGCTTTACCGTGTAAGATGAGATCAGTGGGATGCCATGTAGAGAGACAGAGATCCTCCCACAGTCCACTGTTTGAAGCTTATCCTCTCTTTTCCCCATTTGAAGATGTGGCGCTGCATGTCGGCCGTACGCCATCTCTGATCATGTGTGTGTGTGTGTGTCTGTGTGTGAGCGTGCCCTGCTGTGTCAAGCATGTCAAATGTCCTCTTGTCCCCTTGAAGAGGCGCGGACGATGAGATCAATCAGAGCGCAATTGAGCAACCAGAGGAGCAAACCAGTGATGCACTTAATGTTAGGTGTTGTCATGGAAACACGGGGGGTGCAGATTTTCCACTTCATTGGCTGCCATCAGTCGACAGGCGTTTTTTTTTTTTTAAATGATTTCCAAGAAAGGCAATTGAAAGATGGGAGGGAAAATTAGTCGAGTGTCCGTGAAGATAGTTAGAAGACGCAGCGAGACACAGAAGTATCGTAATGAGAAATTCACTGTAACATCACGCTTCAATTAAATGCACTTGTGTTTGTGTGTCAGTGTTAAAACCATGCACTTTAGATTAAAGAGCCTCTAGCAGTCCTATTATGTATATTGACTCTACTATCTGTGTAATTGCATAGAATGGATAGTCCCAAGAGAGAGCTTTCCCTGGGCTGCTTTTAGCCCTCGGAGAATCCGAATGGCAATTACACTTTCCTATATTGGTATGTAATCGCCAGCGTGCGCACACACACACACACACACACACATACACACACACCTTTGATGAACGAGCAGAGGATTGGTAGTGTCACCCCTGCGACAAAGGGTGACCCTGCATTGAACAGGTATCATACATCACCCTATCGGGAGATCTACATAGCACAGACAATTTTGCGCTCACACAAACACTCACACAGGAAATAAGAGTGTCGTCTTTCTCCCCCCCTTCACCCTATTATTCTCTTATCTTCTCCAGTCTCATGCACTTAGAGCGTTTCCTCCACTCTTTATTGCGTAATTTTCACCTGAACCCCACCATTGACCCACCATTTCTAGCCTGTTTCTCCACCCTATACCTCCACCTCTCTCTCTATACATCCTCCCCCTGGGCTCTGAACTTTGACCTCTTTACATGAGCAGAGAGGAAATTTGCAGCGGTCACTAGCAGCGCTCCTGAAATATGATTGGCTGACAGAGAGCTGGAGCGGTGTCAACACTGTCCTGAGGGGAGAGAGGTGCGTTGTTGTAGAAATGAGAGAGGATAGACAGTTAAATACATCCATATCAACAGAAAAACACACCATAAAACAACATTTAATGCTCACAGTTGGTCTCCTGCAGCGGTTCTGGTCCAGCTCTGACCTATTCACATGCACTGAGGGATACTGGCTCTATTACAAATACAAATGCAGCCTGAAGCGCCGGGGAGTGCCGAGGAAAATCACTCCCCCACCACTGCAGGGACTCAGGTTCAATCCCTGGCTGCTGTGTTTCTGGCTACCGGCCCTTTTGAGCGTAATTGGCAAAGTATAGCAGATAGCAAGCCACAAAGGATCATCTCTTTGTAACGGCACTGATAGCTACTGCTGGTTGGCTGGGATGCCCATTTAGACGGTGATCACATGGAACCTCCATGTGTTGCCTGCCTCCTGGTGAAGCTCCTAAGTGGCAGATGAAAAGACCAGCGTGTATTGGAGGTCTGCACCCTCCCCAGGACAACCGAGGGAGTTATTAGCAACAAAAACTGCAGCGCAGAGGGACAAAAGAGAACAAACACAAAAGAAAAGAAACAAGACTGGGTCAAAACGGAGGACATGGCTGGACCGTGTATGGTCAGTCTGTGATTTTGTGGCTAAATGGTTACACAAATAGTAAGTGGTCTATCATGTTAAATCCAGCGGTACATGTCCACCAGATCCGTCGAGGACACTACGGGATGCGCTGCTCCACTCAAGCAGTGACGTACCTTATCGTTTAATGCACCTGATTGGTCCCAGGAAACAACACGGAGGCCTGCTCGTAAACTTTCTGTTATTCCATCTAAACAATCCACCAAAATCTACTTCTGAAAACAATTTAAGTGAGAAATAGGTTATGCGACTGCCGAATCTCGTTTCATTTTAGAACTAGATCGGCTAACTTCACAGCTTGGTCCAAGTTTCGTGAGCCGGACACGTCACGCTGGATGAGTTTATTTGCAAAACGGACCGTTCCCGCCTTTTTCATTTTGAAAGACGAACGGCCAATGAGGAAACTCCAACTGTTGGCCAACCAATCGTGTAACTTCATCACTCAGTCAGTCAGTGACTTTTGCGTTTGTAGGGCAGGCCCTCAGCGGTCCAGCCAAAAATACAAATGCTGCCATTTTTATTTCAAACAGATGCTCTCTCAGGGAGCATAAAAAGCAGTATCAGTAGTAGAATATTATTCAGTTCTCGAGGATAATAGAAGACAAAGTGATGGAACATTTCGTGACAGACCGTTTTACAGCTCTTATTCTACCATTTCTTTCTTGTTCAGTAGAATAGCATCCGTCGCCCTTTTTTTTTCATTCTTTAGTCATTTCAGTTTAAAGTGCACACAGCATGCACTTTTTACACTCCAGCGCGCTAACGTCTAATTCATGATTTACATACGCGACTGCTCAAGGAGACAAAGACATTGAACGCGTTCCCTCGTGCATACATATACAGATGTACACACAAACAGGGCACATCCACAAACACATGCATGCACACTGGTCGATTTGCATGCTCCATAACATCCACATGCACAGCTCCAGACCTATGCACCCATACAGTATGCTGCCACCAGACAGCCTTATTGATGTCAGCCTCCCAGCAGTAAGGCTCGGGCCGGCAAGCTCAGAGCTGGATAGATGGATGGATAAGGCACTTGATTTTCAGAAGCTGTAGTACTTGACACCAAAAGCAGTTTACCAATCCCATCTGGCTTTAGTGATCTTTCTGCTGCCTCTCAGAGTGAAATAACAGCAGCGAGAACATGCTTTTAATAAATATGTCTTGCTGAAATAGGACCATACTGAGGGATTGCTTGTGAAAAAGTGTGTGTGTGTTTGGGTACACATATCGGGGGCCATTTAACTAAGTACACTACAACTGGTGTGTGGAATCAAACCATTGATTTGTGAGTGCACTTTATGTAGGGCTGACCCAAATGCTTTGAAGCATTGAAGCATTTTTATATACAAGTATGTAATAATAATGTACAAATCATGAAATATGTCATGAAAAAAAGAATAATCCCACAACATTATTCATTATTCATATTCAACATTAATTATTATTTGTTTTTCTCATGTTTGTTGTGTGTAATGCTGCGTGTAGTGCGGCAGCGTCACTGTCCCAAAGCCTCAAATACCTTTGAATATTTCTCACCAAAGCTTCAAAGCCCAAAACGTGGTATTCGGCACAGCCGTAACTTTGTGTTTTATTGGACCCTTCCTGCCAGATCTGTTTCTCTGCAGCGGTTGCCAGGTATTCCATTACCACCCTTCTCCCATGTGTGGACAGCTGCCATTACGCTGAATTAAACCCAAATATGAAATCAAGGTTGCCAGATTGATGCTCATCCGCCCTCCAAGGAATACTTACATCATCCTAAGTGTCTCGCTGACCTCCGATGCTCTCATTACCGCTTGTTAGAACAATTAAATGTGACGTGTGTCAGATTTATAACTCACCCCTGTGTGTGTGTGTGTGTTTGCATGTGTGCATGTACATGTGTTTATTTCACTCTGAACAGATGTGAACATCTGCCATTGCAGTTCAGGCCATTAATACGTGTCTAGAGGTGTTTGTATGTGGATGTGTCTGGTTTTCGACAACAGCTGTTGTTATTTGCGGTGTGCTCTCTGTTTGTACACGCACTTTTGCAAGTTGTCTGGCATACCTGATTTTAAGAATACGTGTGGGAAATGACTGGATCCAACCGACTCTTCCTGTTTGATTTGTTGGCGTTGCAGTCATGCATGTCAACACATTTAACTCATACTACAACAATGGCATGCATTGCATCGATCGCACGTTGGGATTCTGGACAAGTGAATATATTTCTTGCTGATCAAATCAAATCTAAGGGATCTGTCCGGTGTGTATTCAGAGAGTATGTCAACAACGTAGGAAAGGAGCTATGCCTGATGTGTGAACAACTCTCACATATACAAACCTTGATAGAGTTGTCAACATCAGACGCTTAAACTAGTTTTTCACACACATTTTAAGCTACATGTCAACACTCGTGCATGGCTCTAACAAAAGGAAGGAAGCCCTTAATAATCCACAAATATACAGTAGATCATAAAGAGGAAGCCGACTCCTTTCATTTAGCACGCCGCTATTCTCACGTGGAATGTCGTCCGGCGAGTCCTGATGGGTGCAGTGGGATGTTGGGTAACTATTTTTTTTATGATGGCCTTGAATACCTAATAATAGTGCTACAGAAAAACACCTTTGTAAATGTAGTTTCTGGTGGGACAAAAGCTTCTCATACACACTGATCCAATTCTGTGTGTTGCAGCTCTCCTGTTGTGTCTCTATGTGAGCTTGGACCTGCTGTTCCTGTTTATTAATGTCTGATTTTTTCAATATGATGCCATTTTATAAGGCTGTTACTGTACCGCTGCACATGTACCCAGGTGTTATTTGGCTTCATTGGAAGTCTTGGCCTCTTTGAACTCTTGTACTTGTCTTGTGTTTCAATCCCTCTAAAGTCCCTTTTCATGTGCCGCTTCTGTTATATCATCCACCTCTAAGAGCTTCTCACCAGCGTGCTGCGTTTCATACTCTGACCACCAGAGCGCGCTGTGCGATGGGATTCCCCTTGCCTGGCCTAAGCACTCATGAGCACTTGGTGGTCCAGTTGAGTTGCATCCACTGAAGAAGAGCAGGCCCTCTTGGCCCTGTGTTTGAAGTGGTCTGCCTACTTCTTCCTGTAAGCTCCTTCAGTAAAGTGTAGGGTGGAAGATTTTCTCCACAGCAGTGAGTGAGCATCGAGAAGGTCAGCGCTGGTGAAGAAAAACTCCTGACTTTGCTTAAGATTGCTGTCAGAGCCAACCGGCCTCCCTCCTCGCTATGTCCTGTCTGATGTATGGAGCCAATAAGCGGAGACCTTCAGCTCTAATGAGCAGTGGTCGGCCGCTCTGCTGTGTGTGTGTGTGTGTGTGTGTGTGTGTGTGTGTGTGTTGGTCGTTTGGCCGTTTGGCCCCAGTAAACACAGAGCTTTATTGGACAACTCCACAGTTCCGCTCTCATCCGTCATCACAGCTTTCTCAGGGCTGGTGGAGGGGACCAGGTGGGGTAGGAGGAGAGTGTGTGTGTGTGTGTGTGTGTGTGTGTGTGTGTGTGTGTGTGTGTGTGTGTGTGTGTGTGTGTGTGTGTGTGTGTGTGTGTGTGTGTGTGTGAGGTGACCAGGGAAGGGTTATGTGTATAATTAATGACCTCATCCTGCTCCTCCTGCTGTCCAAGAGGGGGGACAATGAGCGGGCAAGAGACAAAGAGCAGGGAAAGCAAGTGAAATCAAGAGAGAGAAAACGACAAGAAGGAGCAAGGGGAGGACAACGAGGGACAAAGAGACTGAAGGAGGGGAAGCATATGTTAAAGGCTGATTAATAATGAGTTTTGTCAGTGACCGAGTGGCCGTCCCATTACCCCTGCTGTCTACTGGAGGGGCTATTACCCCAATAAATCCTCCCCCTTTCCAGTCCTTAATTTTTCATGTGCCCTATCCTCAGCTCTTTCCTTCCTCCCTTTTCCTTCGTAGCTTCAGCTGCTGTCCTGTTCCCATGGCGATGATGCGAGCTGAATGTAAATAAGTGGTAAATACCAAGGGACAGGACCTCGGCTCGGAGTGAAACCCGGGACTGATCACGGCCCCGCCTGTCACAGCACATCTTTTTTTTTTATCCTGACTGCTGTGGAGGTGAGGAGGTGTAGCAAGGACAAAGGCAAGAGAAGGGTGGGAGGTGACTGGTCTGTAGAGCCTCAGGGGGGTCAGTCTGGTTCCCCTCTGTCAGCCCACTCCCTCACCGGCTCCTTCTTGGATACCATCCATTTGAGATATGAGGAATAAATGTTTTAAAACATGCAGAGCAGTAGCCGACCGTCAATACCTTCATCTAATCAATATCAAACCCCGCAGACACAAACTGCACTGCTGTGATTCTACATTTTACCTCCACAGTAATGAGAGAGATGGCCTGGAGTAATACCAGGAGGTGGAGATGATCTCCTCAAATTACGCATGTCTTTCCCTGAACCCCAAGGGCTCTCCTCCTCCTCCTCCTCGTCCTCCTCCTCTTCCTTCTCTGCACGTTAACAAAGACAATCTGCCTGAGTCATTTGACCAGCGTTCCTTATTGGTTGGTGTAGCAGCGGTGCACCTGTCTATCAGAGGTGTGGGGCCCATCTGTACAGTAACTAGCAGCTTAGTCCCGTGCCTGCAGCAAGAGGAGGAGCTGGCACAGTCTGGCTTGGGTTACTGCACTCCTGGGAGAAGCCGGCATGCATGTGTGTTGTGGGTTGTAGAATGAGTAGGTCATGCTGGCTCATTAGAAGAACAAGGAAATGCAAGTATGAGTGTGTGTGTTTGTGTGAACGGTGTGCACAGGTGCATCCTCTTTGTACTTTGCATTTGTTTGTGCGCATACTTTGTTAGTTGGTGGTTTGCATGCCTGAGGGGATCATAATGATTCATTGTCTATAAAGGAGAGTTGTATAGTTCAGAGGGGCTGAGAGGTTTACGAGGGGTATAAGCACAGCTGCATCCTGCGTGGAGACAAATGGGTCTTACGCAAAGGTCTGAGGAATGAAAACACTTTGGCTGGAGTGTGAGGAGTGCAGGAAATCTTACATTAGTTTATTAGTTTTCAGTAGTTAGCCCTTAGTGCCGAAATCATTAGTCGATCATTCAATCAACTGTAAATGAATCAATCCTTTTTGCAACAGTGGTTACAGCCAGTGGGCAACCTCTCCGGGTCTGAAAAGTGATGAAATGACTCTGTTTCTCTCTTGATTTATTACCTCAGTTGTCATTGTAAACATGAGTTTATGGTCTCAATCGCTAGTTTCAGTTTTCTTCAATACAGCATGATGTGAGCATGACACCACGGCGTTGTCCGATCCGTGTTTTCATCGAAAAACTTTAACCCTTTTAACTTTTTACTTCATGAAAGTTAATTGCAACATTTTGGTCACCTAAATGTTTTATCAGCGTTCGGTTGTACTTAGCTCCTCCCTCTCGTGTCACTTCTGTTTGCAAGATGGCGACAGCCAAAAACCAAGTGCTGAACTAAAGGCTTCAGATCGGCAGACAACAAACCAATGTCATGGTGACTACGTCCACTTCTTATATACAGTCTATGGTTACAGCTTCATAGATGTGCTGTTTTTCTTGTTTTATTTCATTGTAAATAAAATATCTTAATAACCGAACAAAACGAGCAATTTGATGATGTCACCTTGATCTATGGGAAACTGTAATGGGCATTTTAAACTATATTATTCTTACATTTTATAGACCAAACGATTAATTGGAAAAATAATCAACTGATCGTTATTTAAAATAATATTTCTTTATTTATATAGGACATAGAAAAGCACCTCTGGAGCGTTTTCAGGCTGTTCTCGTACACCGTTCGTAGCCATACCTACGAAAAGTAATGCACTATAATTCGTATATATCCCACAAAATCAATGTAATCCACGTAATTGTGAAGCGGGAAGTATAAAGAGCGACAAACACAGTGTAGGGAGGAAGTTGGAGTGGATGGGGGTCAAAAAACATGAGACTTTCACCCAGGAAACCGGTGTTCGTACCCCGTCTGAAACCAGAAGTCAACGTTGATTTATTTGTCACGTAACTACCGTACTTAAATCACCCAAACCTTAGCCGTGACCTTTTCCTAAAGCTAACTAAGTAGTTTTGTTGCATGAACCTAACTAAGTTGTTTCCTGTGAAGGCGGAAGTTTATTTTGAAAAGACTGTATGCATGTACCGAGTTGCTGGACATTCGTAAGAAAACACACGAAAAATGAGGAATCATTTTTTGTAAGATATCTTACGAACGGTCGTATGAGGATACGTTGATGATGCACCCCTAAATTTTGTGCAAACAACCATTCTAAAGTGAATAATCAACATATAGGACAGGTATCCATTACAATTTCTCTGTCCCCATTATAAAAGCCCCCAGACACACACCACACAGACACACACATTAAATTGTGTTAACCCATGTTTCCCCTTTTTCCCAGTATCCCAGTGCTCTCCTCTGGGAATACAATCATGTATAACCCATTTCCCCCTCATGATCCGGCCTGTAAAGATTAAATATGTAGCCGTATCATCAAACATTTAACGCTCACGCTGCTACAAATCAGATTCCTAATCGTGTGTGGACTTTGGGGATGGGGGGCTCACGTGCATGTCTTGATCCTAACTTGATGTGAGTGTGCTGTTTGCACGCTAGAGTAATTCATAAAAAGTTGCGGAGACCTGCTGGCAGACGGGCATGCCTGCTTACCGGAGTGCTAATTGTTAAATCAGTGTCAGGGAAACAATGTTTTGGTATCCACTTAACGCCGTTGGTGGGTACGCGTGCGTCTATCTGTGTTTATTTCCGTGCATGGCGTAGGCTGGGAAGCCTCCTCGGCACTGGGTAAAGTGGGCTAAGTTTACTGGGGCAGAAAATGCAGGAGCGTGACTCAATCCAGCGCCTTCATACAACCAGCCTGTAAAATATGCCTCTGTCGCATTCTGTCTGCTCAGTGCCTCTCAGACACACACTCGCTTCGTGGTGAGAGGCTTGTATGTAGGACAGGGAAGACAGAGCTAACCAAGTTAGAAAAGGTGGAAGGTGAATGTGTTTATTTTATGAATGCCTTTTGATCCCCCTGCATATCAGATATTCATTTCCTGCTCAAATATTTCACAGAACGTTTGCTCCGGTTAGCATGAATGGGTCTGACTAAGATCCAAGGTGACTTTCACTGCAGCAAGAGTGACATAAGATAGTAGAGTGCACCTGCCTCTCCCCTCACAGGCCTTTCTAGAAATCACACACACGCCTGCGCCAACGGAGACACACAAATAGAGTCATTCACCGTAATGTGGAATGACAGATTTGGGGTGCGGAGTGACACAGCAAAAATTCAGATTACTAACAGTGCTGCAGAGAATGACTTAGCAGAATCCCTTTCATCTGCGCTTGCTGTCCTTCGTCACTCGAGGCTGACAAAAAAATACGTAAATGGAGATGAAAAAACAGGAAAATGACAGCAAAAAGATAAAAATAGTGAAAGACAGAAACAGTCCTAGATTAAATAAAGATATGTTAATAATAATAATGCTTACAGGGAGAGTGGTAGGCAGAGAAAAATGCAGCAAAAGGACAATAAACTCACAGTATGACATACAGTACATTGAGTAGGGCTGCACGATTATGGCCAAAATTATAATCACGATTATTTTGATCAATATTGAGATCTAGATCATTCATCATGATTATTCATTGATTTTAGCAACATATTTTTTATTTTTATATTAAACTGAACACTGCTTTCACTTCCATGCTGTGCTGCATTCCTGCTAATGTACAAATTAGGGCTGCAAAATAATGGAAAAAACTGACTATATATATATTGCGATATTAAAAAACAAAGGAATATTCACCTCTAATCTGGTAGGGTGCATTTTAAAGTTAAATGCATCAATCTGGTGCACTTTGAGAGCAAAATGAAGAAGCTAAATAAACAATTTGGTGCTTTTGTAAACAATTTAATCATAAACACATTGTTTGCATAGATATGAATGGTAATGACAGACAAAAGAGTCACATCTAGAAAGCATGGTAAATCTATCTATCTATCTATCTAGCATCAGAGCTTTCTATGAGCGGAGCATGCATGGTCAATATCGCAGGTGATCATGTTCATTTAATTGTGGAAAAAGCCCAAATCGTGATCACGATTAATATTCGATTAATTGTGCAGCCCTAACATTGAGTCAATAAAACAATTTTAGGTCATTTGGCCAGACACGTGAGCAGGTGAGGTGCAGTGTGTTGCTTTCCCTGCAGACTTGCAGACTTTAACACCTACTTGTCCAGCGTGTAAGACTGGCAGTAAGCCCTTTAGACAGTTAGCTGCAAACAGGTGCTTAAGAGGCTTTACCATCATGTCTGGAATAGATACTATTTTTGAGTGTGTGAGTGTGTGTACATAAACCTCAAACCACTTGGAAGATTGCCCGGAGTTTGATTAGCACATATCCCTATTTTCCAAGCCAGGTGGACGTCACGATC
>CAKALG010016585.1:0-11499 GCA_916700815.1 Helicolenus hilgendorfi
GCTGGTGGGTGGATTGTGTACCTTTTTGGACAGAGCTGTTCCTCCCTCAGATTGCTAAGCTAAATGAACCACCTTTTGGCTGTAGCTTCATATTTAGCAGTACAGCATCAATCTTCACATGTAACTCTTGGCAAGAGTTTCCTAAAATGTCTTAACTATTCCTTTAAGACCATTAACCATGTCTTGAATCACAAGAGTTTGGTGTTGCTTTACCGATGAGTACAGCGTTGCTACACAGCTCTATGTAGACTCTTACCCAGCTGCTTTATGCACGGCTCTCCCTCCACCAGTCTGATCACACAGGGTCTTCACCACCAACAGCTTTCAGTGTTGAGAGCCTCCTCCATGGTCCAGACCCCTGGCAGCTAAAGAGAGCTTCAAGCAGTGCTCCGGCTGAACTATTCTCCGCCTGCTTGGCATGGGGTCCCACTCCTCCACAGCTCATGTTCTTTATGTGTTTGTATTGGACACAGACGTGGAAAAGCCCTCAGCTGGTGGGGACACAAGTGAATCTACACGGGGGAAGGGAAGAGATTAAAAGGAAGGGCAGACACTCTCAGACGTGCAAATGTCTTTTATTGCCCTCCTGGGCCCTTAAGGGTTTTTTTTGGACCATTTTGTTTCCAAACTGATAATTTCCTTCTGCCTCCTTTGAACAATTCTAATTCAAACTAACTCTTGTTTATAGTTTAAATGTTGGACAGGAAAGGTTGGTTAATGGTTGAGGTTAATGGGGATGTGTTTGCACTTCCCTTTAATGTGTCATATCTCAGTGAAAGCCAAAAATGACACTGTGGCACCAGACGGTAACATTAAATCTGCATATTCTAGGGCTGTCAATCGATTAAAATAGTTAATCACGATTAATCACAATTTGTATTTGTTCAAAATGTACCTTAAAGGGAGATTTGTCAAGTATTTAATACTCTTATCAACATGGGAGTGGGCAAATATGCTCTTTTTATGCAAATATATGTATGTATTTGCATAAGAATTTATTCATAGAAAAATATGCTCAAATCATAACATGGCAAACTCAATCCCAACAGACAACAACAGCTGTCAGTGTGTCAGAGTGCTGTTTTGACTATGACTTGCCTTAAACTGCATGTGATTATCACAAAGTGGGCATGTCTGTAAAGTGGAGTCTCGTGGATACCCATAGAACCCATTTTCATTTACATGTATTGAGGTCAGAGGTCAAGGGACCCCTTTGAAAATGGCCATGCCAGTTTTTCCTCGCCGAAATTTAGCGTAAGTTTGGAGCATTATTTAACCTCCTTCGCGGCAAGCTGGTATGACATGGTTGGTACCAATGGATCCCTTAGTTTTCTAGTTTTATATGCCAGTATCTTCACTCTATCTTAAAACTGAACCCACTACAACTTAAAAAACGCAAGTTGCGTTAATGCGTTACAGAAATGAATTAAACAAATTTGCGTCAACGCGTTATTCACAGTCAGTCAGGGGAAAAGGAATCTCTAAAAGATACACTAAAACAGGTTATGCACTCATAGTTCAACCCATGGATTCCCATTCAAACCACATGTCTTATATGATAATATAATACACCATATCTGAAAGATTACTGTATATTACTAGCATGTCATGATGTTAGGTATGCCAATTTGTGCATATTTGGCTGCCCAGTTTCCAAAAAGTGTATAAATTGGTTTAAATTGATAACCTTATAATTGTAATAAAAAGGAATACATCGGTGTCAAGTTACATTAGGTGTACTGCACATACAGTACTACCCCCAGGGAGGACGTCTGTGTTCAGCGTGGCGTTCCAACAGAAAGAATCTTACTCTAAAAAAAATTGTAATTCTGCGCTCGAGACAGATGGGACAGCTGCGGTTTAAGAACAAATATCTGGCTGTTGTTTAAAATGCAATTTGTTCATTCAGTCATTATTATCCAACGATGGCACGCTTATGAGCAGCAGTACTGTCGGTGCTGATTTGTGCATGTCTGGGGTTAATAGACCATCTCCAGACAACAAGATGTCAGGGTAAAAGCATCGGTGGTTGAGTTGCTGATTTGAAATATGGTCAAGAATTTTTTCCCTCCGGGGATATTTTCATTCCTACACCACTTTCCCATCCTTCTCCTTATTCCTTTGCTCTTGCAGCCTTACACTGACTCTTCCTCTGGTTTATACCCAGGCAGTGGTTTACATACTTGGTCTCCATTGTGTGCCCTCTCAGAAGCCGCAGTCAGACAACCCTTGGAGGTCTCACTGCCCCTTTGGTCATGGTGTGGCAGCTCTCCAGTTCTCCTCTGATAATGTGATAATGATATTATATAATTAGATTTCTGCGTTTTTTTCTCAGAAGTTTGTGCTTTCTAAATAATATACTGGCAAACAAACATATGGTTGTGGTTGGACGTAAAACCCACATTTATAATCTCAGGACAAATTCAGCAACTCAAGTCGGTGTCTGGATCGCCTTTGGAATGTAAAATGCTTTTTTGGAGTGGAGCTGGAAAAATTCCGTTGTACTAAAAAAAAAATAAAGAGCAGTGGCATGTTCTTCTGTATTTCTGAAGTATGCAACATAACATGCAGGAGAACCTCTTTAAGATCAAAATCACACCAAATAAATTGTGTTTTAGTCATGTCAGCACGACTGTAGGGATGGCAGTGTCGGTTGGTCCACCACTTTGGTCACAAAAATCTCAAAAACTATCTAAGAGATGAAAGTTTGTACAGATTCATGGTTCTCAGAGGCTGAATCCTACGGACTGTGTTGCACTAATTAGCTTACATTAGCCTGCTAACACATTAAGCTAAGGTGGTGAATATGGTAAACATTATACCTGCGAAACATCAGCATGTTAGCATTGATATTGTGAGTCTCTCATATGGACGTATAAAGAAAACTGGATACAGCGTTGGAGGTTGGACCCCGTTCATTCCTATGAAGGTTGCTCAGTGGCGCATGAAGCAAAAAAAGCTTGACTTCCAAGAATAAAATTGCCCGAATCTTCTGGATCATCCGGCGATCTTCCGCAGTCATTGGGCCTACAGAGCAAGCACACTAGCGTTTCCTTTTTAACGCTGCCTCCCAGCCCTCGGTCCAGCATAGGACTGGGGCTCATTCAAATGAACGGTGGAAGGGAAATAACTCTGGATTCAGCTATCAGAAATATTCGCTGAGCTATACAGACGTCTCTTTCCCAATGTTAGTCTATGGAAAAAGTCTTTTTGGGCCCATTGGCATCACGTGATGGACACAGAAGTTGTAATTCCACCGGCAACTATATAAAATTTGCTTCAAAGCCCGGCGCTCTTCCTGGGCGCTTAGTCCTACTACTAGCATGTCTGTAGACTTTAAGTCTTGTTTTTTCTCACTTGTTCCAATAACTGTAAACTCTTGGTTAAAGATACAGGGTCATGTCTAGAAGGTAACCCGCAAGTTGGGGAAACTCTCGCAAGATGGTTAATGTTAAGCATTGATCTTGAATAGTTAATGTTAGGCATTGACCTCAAATAGTTAAGGTTAAGATAGGTCGTTGGGCAGCGAGTCTCGCAGTTTTGTTTTTGCAGATTTTAGATCAGATTTTGAAATTTGCGCGTCACCTTCTAGACAAGACCAAGATACAGATTACTGTTGTTAAAATATCAAATGCCTTTACTTGGTAGTAATCAGTCTCTAGGGTCACCATTTGACTCACAACTCTTGGTGGACTTAAAAGTCACTATTTGTGAATGTGATATTTAACTTTTCAAACAAAACCCAAGAAAAATGTATCTCCAAGCTACATTTAAGCTATTAAAGCTTTACAATGCTATATGTAACTGAAAAACAAGAATTGTCTACTTGTTGATCAGTGATGATTAAAAAAAACGTAAGTAGAAGTAAAAATAGTAGAACCCATAAGACAGTGTATTTCAAACCCAACATAAATACTATGTATTTACTTAGGCCACTGATCTGATAATCCTACAATAAAAGCTTTGCCTTTTATCTGGAACCATATGGATGATGATCCCTTAATAGACCGCGACAGCCTAAATGAAACTGCGGTTTGAACGGCCCCGCTTCCTTTGATCATTACGACTTAAGGGGCTCCACAGCCGGCCGGCGTTGACTCTGTCCTTGACATCGTCAGAGTTAAATTGTTTGCAATGAGACAATTGTTACCATCAGTGAAAACCCTGCAGCTGTGGACCATAAAGGTGATTTCTAAGATACCGGAGTATTAATAACAGGAAAAGGCCTTGTGACAGAGGAACCACAGGTTTGTGTATAACAGTAGGCAGAGCAGAGGGTTATAAAAGAAGATTTAAAAAAAAGCATAATATAGGACATCCTGTCTTGACTGCAGGTTTTATGTCCTCAGGAACAAAGTATTTCTGGTTCCAGGGTCTCATGCCGATAAGCCATCTGCCCCAAAAATCATTTTTGTCGCAGTGTGGCATATGCAGCATGTTTTGGTGCATCTGCGCCATCTACTCTGCTGTCCTGATTGTTATGATTGTATAATTAAATTACTTTGTGTTTCCACACTGTTTGCATTCCTTCAGTGTCTCAGTATCCATCCAGTATGTCAAACCACAATCTCCCCCACCAGCTGTAAACAGAAATGTACAGTGAATATTCCTCATCAGCCTTGGTTTGTTGACGAGTTTTCTTCCAAGTACCCAACACGCCAAATGTCCTGACCGCAAGGTTCAATTAAAGCAGAAAGTGCTTGCTGTGCACTGCTCAGCACAGATGTTATCAAGTGAAAGATGCTATCAACAAAAACCCTATAGGCGATTGGATCGGCTTTTCTTATCCCCCCCATGCTATCCCCTCCTGTTGTTTTCTCAGTGACCCCTGAGTGCCAGTAAACACGCAGGGTTCAAGGCCTCATCCGAAGCCACGAGCAGTAAAGATGAGTAATGACTAACTGCCTCTCTCTGTTTTCCCTTTGCAGACAAGCCAGCCTCAACGACGCAGCCGAGAAGTATTACGGACAAGCAGCCACCCTGAGACCCAACGTGAGTACAACTAGCTAATCATCACCATTACTATTTACCCTGATGGACACTGAGCAATCACAGTCCGGGTGGCTTTCCAATATTATTACTGCCCGGTCTGCCTTGTCACAACGGCCTTCATTGTCAGCGAGTCTCAGAATAAATGAGGGCTAAGTTTTTACTGAGCTCAGAGGTTTGTTTATGCAGCATCCATCACCAGCTTCAAAGGACAGGCCAGGGTAAGTAGATTGAAAAGAATAATGATAACAACACTCAGTCAGGGGGCTTTGGCATCTTGAAAATGAATGGGGTTCAGCCTTTGAGAGCTTTAGCAGGAGGGGTCGAGTTGTTTTAAGCGAGGGCCGCAGAGGGAGCAAAATATGTTTGCCATGTGGTCGCCCTGTTTGTTCCTGTGTCTTGATTAGAAGAAATCAGTTCAGGATTAATGATGAAAATAGAGCCGGACAATGTTATACAGACAATAAAGTTTGGTTCTGCACGCACACAAACCTCAGCATAATACATACAAACAATGACAAACAAAAAGACAAAAACAAAAAGTTGAGCATAACAAAAGTTAAAATTTCCACAGAAACCATGAAATTGAGCCGCTGTCCCCTTTGTTCTCAGTGTCAATGGATTGTTCAACTTTTGCCAAAGAATTGTGTGTTTTTTAACATCTAATTAAACCCAGATGTCAGTTAAGAGAAATGATTTTTCAAGATTGCAGTTCAAAGCATACATAAATAATGTAAGACAACCATAGAGTTTAAGGTAAATTGTGGGAACGTTTCCACGATTATTCTTTTGTAACTAGCACAAACTCCTCTACGCACTGTGAGGACCCTCAAATCTAATCAATGCGTACTTTTTTCTCTGTTTATCAAAGTTTATAGAACCTTTAGAGTTAAGGAAAGGTTTAGAAATCTTTAAGGATTTTAGTTGAAAACTTGGAAATATTGTGATGATTGAGGGTTGGCCATGGAGAAGACCGCTGTCGTGCCACTCCCTGATGGATACAGTATGTACTTCTGTGAAAATGTGTTGGGGATGTTTGTGTTCCTTACACTTCTATTTCTTGGCCAGAATTTTCCCATGACTGTTTCTTGGCATCTGTAATTGTGCAAACATGCATTTGATGGCCACATCCAAACACAGAGGCACTTTTTTTTGCCCCTACTTGGTCACTTTTGCTTGGATGCCTTTTGCCATTTTGTATTGCTTACAGCTGAGGCACAATTATAGTTTAGCATCTTCATCCGTCTCCTTTAACATTATCCTTTGTTCTTTCCGATGTGACTTGACTTGAGCCATGTACCCTGTCCATCTTCATTTGTCGTTTCATGCTTTACTGCGGCTTGACTCCTCACTCTCCAAAGGCTCTGGTGTTTTATATTAAACACATATGTTTTGCTTGCTCTGAGTGAGAGAGGACAATTCCCTCCATTCAAGGGATTTAGTCCCTTAGTCCGACGATTCCCCCTCCATCTAGACGAGCTAAATCCCATCGGATGCTTGGTATGCTTTGGTCGATCTCTGCACCCTGTGATATCTGTCCTTTTCCCATCCATGTCGATATTGTTAACCCAAATCTGAAGTCGTTACGGTCAGGTCATTCCCCAACCTAGCTTCACTTTTTACCCTCACAGCCTTTATAGTGTGTTGCTTTATGGCCTAGGTTAATATGCTCCACATCTGGACCATGCCTCTGCTGCTACATGCCAGTTTTGGGAAGGGTAGGCAGGCAGAGAGGTTGCAGAGCAGCAGGAAATGAGGGGAAAAAGGAAAGCTTTTGACAAGGGAACGTTTTGAAGAGTGTTGCAAGTGTTGCAAGGGTGAGGAAGAATGCAGGAGGAAGGCTATAAATCACCAAAGTCTTAAAGCTCTATAAAGTAGGGGGAGAAAGGCTTGGGTGAGGAAAGGTGGGAGCGTAGAGGGGAGGAAGGAAACTAAACTCAGGAATTGATAAGTCCTGCATGGGCGGAGAAGAAAAGATCTTTTGAGCTGCACTTAGAAGAAAACCAGGAGTCAGTTGACTTTCTATCCAGGAGTCAGAAAGCCCATTTCAGAGATGTGGTGACACATCTTCACCAACCCTTCATCTATCTAAAACCTACTTCTTTCTGGACAGACTTTACCTACAATCTGTGTCATCTCTGAGGGAAAACTTTCAACCCATTGTAAAATGCGAGAATAGAGATTTACTCTGTTGCCGTGGGCTACAGAGAATGATACGAGAAGCTGGAATTGTCTCTGAACCATTCCTGTGTACATTTGCCAGCAATCAAGTCCACACGTTATTAGATGTCCAGTAGTTATTTCTGCCCATGGCAAGCTGGGTATTAGTTGACCTTTGTCATTCTTTCATTTAGTGCCATTTGCTCTGAGTCATGTTACCTTGTGAACTGACCGACATCTTAGAAACAGACTGAGGCCAAGGGTGTAATTTATACTGGAGTTGGAGGGGGGGGGGCGTTCTCCTCACTTTTCAAAAATGCTTTTTTTAGTTTCCCTCACTTTTACAATTTCACTTTGATTCATTCACTAAAAGGCCACCAAACCGCTACCAAAATCCAGATGGCAGAATCTTTGAGTTGATCAGAATGTTATAATACTCATCTTAGACGCCTTAAGTTATTACTGTGCACTCACTGCGTTAAAGATTTACAAGCACTGGCGAGTGACTTCATTTGCTCCCGACTTGTTTTTTTCAGGCAACATACAAGTTTTTCCTACCTTCTTGGCGGTGATTGTTTGGACCTCATGCAGCCTGTGTAGATGATTGCAGACACTAGTAGTCAGGGCTGAAAAAAGTCCCCCAACTCCACTGCATTTTGGGTAAAAAAGAAAAAAAACTTTAGCCATTTTTCTTTAAAAATAATTCTACTAAAAATACTCTAGAACTAACAATCAAAGATAATGCTAAAAGACAATGCTCTTTGTAGTAATAAAACAGAATTTATTGAGTTTAGAGATTCATTGTTGACATTGGAAATAGTAGTTATAATTTTCTGTAAAACATTTTTTACAGTACATCACGTAATAATCAACATGTATCCAAAATACCAATTAAAAAAATTGTAGGTGATAATAGGGATTTTTATGTTGAATTTATTTTGTATACTGGCATTATAACCAATTTAATCACCATCATCAATCATTTATTCTGATAAATAATAAATTATTCATAATGTCCCCTCACTTCTGAAACCAAACCTACGCCCCTGACTGAGGCTAAGGGATAATTGCAGTTCACTTAAAACTGGATCCTCACCAACTCCAATAAATGGCATTATTGCCAATATACACCTACTTGTCACCTGCATGTTGTGGGCACTGTATTTGTGTGTGGCCCATTTGCTGTCACTTCCAACTATGTCCATATGTATAAACAGTTATATATTTTGGCTAGCATTATTCCGAGTTGTAAAAATACCCGAACTTGCAAATTGATCCCCCGGCGTTATTTTGTGGTTTGACCTTCAAATGGCGGGTCAAACAGAAGGTAATTTATTGCGCAAACAGCCTCAGAATTACCCCAACCATTAAAGTCAAGTACTCTGGCTGCTCCTGTGAACAATAATCGAATCACAGAGAGGAAATTTTGTTTTGCCAGGGGATTAATGTAATTGTACAAGATGCAGTGAAGTTAATAAATTGGTGTCTAGTGACTTTAATGCTGCACATTTGGAGTCAGTAACAGTAGAGTAGTGTTGGTTTTATGTATGAATGGTCATGCCAGCCTTTACTTTGCCAAGGCATCTGTAGCATGTTTTATTTGTGTGGAGGCGAAAAGTGTCTCCTCTCTTAAGGGACAACAGGATTACACCAAAGTCTCTTTGATTTATTCATCAATTTAATTCTCCCTATGAGAAAAGCAGCACTATTGGACATATTGTTCCCATTGAAATACTCATGCATGGAGCATCACTCATCCAAGCTTGACACTGGAAAAACAGGGAGTTGTTTTGGGAGTTTTGGGAGACGAGTGGAACAGTCTAGCAAAGGAGGGCAGTTCACACAACCTACCAAAGTGTGGACAAAGCAAGATGAATGGTCATACGATCTGAGACTGTCTGCGTTCGGTAACCTCTCTGAAAAGATATGTTAAATGCATGAATAACCTCACCATGGATATGCAGAGAATAAACTTTAAACTCACTATAACATGTGTACTGTATGGGAAGTGTATAGGTTCAAATGGCCATTTGTTTGTCCTCAGGAATACATTTTATTTTGGTTCAAAAACATGATTTTGTAAGTAGAGAGTCTGTAAGTAGTTAGAAAAAAGAACATTAACAGAATTGGATCTGAATCTTTATCGATAAGTGCATGATAAATACATGAAGAAGGATTATTTTTACATGTATTTTTGCCATGCTAGCGGCTTTGATTCCGGACTGAAATATCTCAACAACTATTGGTTCTTGGTCACAAGAGGATGAAGTTAATTAGCCTTGGGGATCCTGTGATGTTTCCTGTAGCTCCACTAGTTCAAAAATGTCACATATTCTATGAAATATCTCAATATCCAAAGGATGGATTGGCACAATATTTGGTACAGACAGGCATGGTTCCAAGAGGATAAATACTTATGGATTTGGTGATCCCTTGACTTGTTCTCTAGCGCCACCATGAGGTTGATATTTGTGGTTTAGAGTGAAATATCTTGACAGCTATTGAATAGATTCCCATAAAATGTGGTACACACATTCATGTTCCCCTCAGGATGAATTGTAATAACTCTGGTGATCCCTTCACTTATTCTCCAGTGCCGTCATCAGGTCAACATTTTTAATTTGTCCAACTTTGATTTACGACGAAATGCTTGCATAACTAGTGACATTCCCATCAGCTTCAGCTATACTCTGTTTTTGTGCTAATTAGCAAGTGTTAGCATGCTAACACGTTACAGTAATATGGTAAACATAACCTGCTAAACATCAGCATGTTAACATAGTCATTGTGACGTTACCACCTCACAGAGCCAGGAGCACAGCTATAGACTCTAGTCTTGTTGGTCTGAACTGTTTCTGTAAAGCACAACTGTTGTTGTGAATGGTTCATATTTCCGAGCATTTCTCATAACAGTCCACAGAGTTCTCATAACATTTATAGAAAAACACTATTCTCTCATGCAAGAGTGTTGCTTTGGGAATTACTCTTGATTAGTTAATAGGCCATGAGAAAGAAATTAAGGCTTAGGCTTGCGGTACTTCACTCAGTAAATGTCAAGATGCTGTAATCATGCCATTCCATGTGACGATGATGTATGGGGTGACAATTATAAGAAAAACTCACAAACACTGCAATAAAAGCACATTATTCTAGTCTATTTTTACTAAGACTGTTTTATTTGGACATTCCTTGTTTCCTAGGAATGGCAATTACAGAAATTACAATAGTCCCGAGCAGTAAAACAGTAGCTTCGCTACAGGATTAGACATCTTTTCCACACATCCAACTAAAATGGAGATCAGATGTGGCCCCTCCCTTGGCCTGGATACTTCACGGTCTTACCGTGATTGCACCCTGGACACTTTTCCTGTACTTATATCCTCATGACTCACCAGCCTGTCGCACTGCCCCTTGGCACCAGCAGGAATTTAGAGTATATCCATAGACCCACTTCAAAGTGGTGGTTGCTCCCTCTGACATCTGTGGCCACAGACAAGACACAGGGACACGCAAAGCAGCATGGTTACCAAACTCCAAACACTGCACCGCAGTCTGTGTTGATCCGACAAACCAACATCGTGCTACGGTCTGCTGTATAGCTTCACAAGACGACCAAATGTTCTTTTACAGTGACTGTTTTATTTAAAAGGACGAGATAACTGTTTGTTCTATAACTTCATGTAGTAATCCATTATGACATTTTCCTTGGTTTTGTAACAAGATTGATATTTCTAAAGTGTTTAAAGCGCTAACTTTCAGAAATAACATCTGTTCTGTGTTTGTCTGTTTGGTATTCTGTGCCCAGACAACAATTCATTGGATGTTTGCTCAGTAATATAAAACATTTCTGGCTGTTCTGTTGAGTTATCTATACCCCCAAAGTGTGAATAGTTAGACTTAATTAGCATTATATCCACTCATGGCCTATGATGTTGTAACATTTGAATTTTTCATTAACAAACAGACCATTAGTGGTGAGTAAATAACTGTTATTGTCACGCTGTGTCTCACTGTGTTTATACTCATTGTACCTACGTCTCAGTAACAGAGTCCTGTGTTGCTATTCTTGAACAGAAAAGTCAGCGCATTTTCAGCTACCCTGAGGTGTGCTTCTGAAACTGATCTTGTCCTAAAATGACTAATACGCTTCTTTTTTTTTTGGTTGCAGTATCCTGCCGCCTTGATGAACCTGGGGGCGATCCTCCACCTCAACGGGAAACTGCAAGAAGCTGAAGCCAATTACCTCCGAGCACTTCAACTGAAACCGGATGACGCCATCACTCAGTCCAACTTGCGTAAGCTGTGGAACATAATGGAGAAACAGGGCCTGAGGACCATGAGCCCCTGAGC
>CAKALG010016587.1:0-12521 GCA_916700815.1 Helicolenus hilgendorfi
GAATGCACTGATTGACCCACATAAAAGACAGGCCTGACCGTGACAGGCTGATCCGCGTCTATTGTGCTCTTTGATTGGATGAGAGAGGACATGATGGCGGCTGTCTCCCATTGTGACAGCGCTGGCCGCCATGTATTCGCCGAAATGTGCCATTTAATGAAACGTTCATCCGAGCTGGTGGAAGGAAATATCTTGAATAGAGCTCACATGATGTCTTCATCCATCTATCGCAGTGAGACGTCTCTGTTCTGACAAGTATATTTCTATATTTTTGTGGCTCCTATAGTGCTGGAGATTCTGCCTTAAAATGCCTGGCATGAATCATCCAGGTGGCAGTGAGAATTTAATTGCTTCATCTGGCTTACGCTGAGCATTTTAAATCACCTGCTCAAGGACCGTCATGTATTAACATATGTTTCCAGCATTATTACACAATGTATTCAGTGTATTTGTGTATAGTGGATGCCCTCACTATAACGGATGTTTGGATTGTGATCCACTGAATGTAGAGCCGTGGCTGATTTTTCCTTTTATTTTTTTCAACCTTTTGAAGTCTCTTTCAGAGAGTGTACACATGAAAAAGCGGTGTGTGTAATGTGTGTGTTTTCGCTCTGCATACTGAAGAGTAAAGGCTGTCAAATGGTGCAGACGAAGCCTAGCTTAGGTTAGCTCAGCGTAAAGAGGCTTTTTGAGGAGCCCGCAAAGCTGAAATGAGTTTCTTTGAGGGGGCAGATTGGGGTGTGGGGAGGGAAGGGGGGGGCCTTAGAAAGATATATAGCATGTGTGTCTGCTTGTGTGTGTGCGTGTGCTGGAGAAATTGAGAAAAAGCGACTGTGCCTGTGAGAGAAGAGCTAAAGGAATGAATGATAGAGCGAGCGGAGAGGGAAAGAGGAAGCGAGGGGGAGATAAAGTGAGTCGTCTTCTCTCCTGTGATGTAGAGCAACTGCCTGTATCTGCAAAGGGACAGCGGTGCTCCCGTCTGCCCTCCCAGCCCAGTCATTCTGCAAGGGACATCAGCCCTGATGGGAAGCCCTGGACCTTTCCCCTCCTTCATAAAACACAGCTATCATTCTCCCTGGAAACGATACCCGCAGATCACTAATCACTTTGAGTGGGTGAAAATGCACGAATTGTGGAGGGAAGAAAGAAAAGAGGGAGCCAAATTGGATTTTCATAAGTATCGAGCAGCCAAAGGAAGAGGGGGAAATGGATTTTTTTCTTTTTTTTTGAAAAGTATTGAGCAGCAATAATCTGGATGGAAAATGTGCTTAAAGCCAAGTAGCAGATTTTGCCCTTTCTCTTCTCTCTGTCTGGCCAAGAATAGACCGTGAAGGGTCCTGGGTGAATGAGTGATTGTAGATGCTGAGTAGGACCGAGGAGTGGCTCTTGGACGTAATTGACAGCGATGCTCGTTTATGATATTTGTTTACTTAGTTTTAGCCTTGAGGCGGGTTGTCTGGTTAATAACAGTTGTTTGTGTGCATGTCCAAGTGTTCTCGATATCAATCCAGCAATCTGTGCGCGGCATAGACAAGTGGTCAGCCTCGCTCGAAGTGACCTTTACACTCGCGCTTACGTGAACGGGCGGACAAACAGACACTCACACACAATAACCTTTAGAGAGTGCCCGCTGAGTAGGTGAGTGAGTGTGCGTTCAGTGTAAATATGCATGAGTAAGGCTGCCTGCACATATTCTTCACGGTCAGTGGATGAAGGCAGGACGGAGAGCGAGGTGCGTGCATGTTTCTGTGAGTCTTGTGTGAGTGTGCGTTCAGGGGAGGTGGATTGTGAGTCATCACTTGTGACTCATAAAGCGTCGGCAATCAAAGCGGCTCATTTTAACACATTGTCTTATGGCAAAAAACACACAGATGGAAGCAACACTACGCAACACACACACACAGAGACACACACATGGTCAGTGTCACACTCTTTCTCTTTCTCTTTAAATTGCCTCTTTTGTTTTTGTCCCTCCACCTCGCTTTCGTTTTCTCCCCCGACAAACACGTGTGCGTGCTTTTCTCACAATAACACACACACACACGCAGAGGACGGGCTCCGTGCTGACTCCACCATATGTGAGGTTGGGAGTGGTAGCAGACGCCAAGACAAGAGGAACCAGTCAGTACCAGCAAAGTACAGCATGTCTCCTACCTCTTACTCATCATCATCTAACAGGCCTAATAATAAATCACACGAGGACTGATTATCCTTTAATAAAATACAGCCACTGAAACTGAATTAGAAAAGTGTTATTTAAATGTATTAATAATATGATTATTATGATAGGATTTCTCAGCTTATCTCTCTCAGGTGTTGTTTTGAGGTTTTAGTGCTCAAGTAATCACTCGATCATCTGAAAATGAATCAACAATTTCGATAAATGATAAATTATAGAAGTTTCTTCTTCATCTCAAATGTGAAGATTTCCTGCTTTTTAAATTTTTATATCAATTAGGGCAGCAGCTAATGATTTTTTTCATTATCGATTAATCTGAATTATTTTGTTGATCAATCGATTCATTGTTTTGTTTATTAAATGTCAGAAATGAGTGAAAAATACCTGTTATAATTCCCGCATCTTCAAATGTCTTGTTTGTCTGACCAACAGTCATAAACCCAAATTATTCAATATACTATCATGAATGACAAAGAAAAGCATCAAATCCTAGCATATATATTGTTTTTCGATAATCAAAATAGTGCTTTAATTAATTTTCCTGTTGATTGACTGATTGATTAATTGATGAGTCATTGCGGCTCTATCATTGTAAATAAAATATTCTTTGGTCCATTGTTGGTAATTTGAAGACGTTAGCTCGGGCTCTGGCAACTTGTGATGGGTATTTTTTCTTTTACTATATTCTGACATTTTATAGACTAAACAATTAATCAGTTAATTGAAAAAATAATCAACGGATTAATCGACTACTAACTACTCATAACTAATCGTTACTTGCAGATCTAGTAGAAAGCAATGAAGAAAGTTGCATTATGTTTGTGCCTGTAGGTGTAGTGAATCAACTGTCCATGTAAACACAGCGTTATCACATCATTAGATCAGTTTTTTTAAGAGAATCTTTCCATTAGGGCTGCGACTAACTATTATTTTCATTGTCAATTAATCTGTCGATTATTTTCTCGATTAGTTGTTTGGTCTATAAAATGTCAGAAAGTGTTGATCATTTTGTCCACAACTCAAAGATATTCAGTTTACTGTCATAGAGGAGTAAATAAACCAGAAAATATTCACATTTAAGAAACTGCAATCGGAGAATTTAGATTTTTTTCTCTTAAAAAATGACTCACACTGACTCATCGATGATCAAAATAGTTGGCAAATAATTTAACAGTTGACAACTAATCGATTAATCGCTGAAGCCTTGAAGTAAATACTGTAATACACTGTATATTTGTCAGTCATTAGCTACTGTAGTTGTAATGCTTACGTAATTCAGCAAAACGGGCAAGTGAGCAGCGCTCAACTGGAGGTGAGAGAGAGAGCCGCTTGGTGTTAAGAGGCAAGTGTCTGGTGATTGGCTGCCTGCCCGACTGACTGGCATGAATTTGGCTCCTCATGGCCACATCTTGAGCTGTGAATAAAAAAAAAAACTGTTAAAACTAAGTTGTGCCCCCTCTGGCCATCAGCAGCGATAAAGCAATCGCAACAAAGTTTTTACTGCAAAATGCACAATTTTTCTGGATATACTCTTTCCGCTAATGGGACTAATTCTACCTCTATACTCTCCGCCACTAACGCCCATTACAGTTCGGTACTACAACACTCATTAATGCTTAACACCCATGCAGCTCTTGTAATGAAAGTCACAGCGCTACATACAGAGAGCTCTACCCCCACATTATCAGGGAGATGCACCGTTACAGAACTCACCATGGGAAATGTGAAGCAATCCCACCAGCAAATGTATACATTTACTGGTAATTGTATGCAATTACCATCCTGTTAGCAAGTACGCATTAACATATTCGCACATCCACCGCGACGCTAATAGGAAACACACAAAGCCGATGCACCCTGTAATCGCCTAAAAATAAAGACATCAAACGGACTCCCCGTTTACAGAGGATGAAGGGAAAAGATAGAGCGGAGGCTGGCTGCGAGTGAGCGAGGGAGGGGTGGGCAGCATAGGGGTAAAGGAGTGTAGAAAAGTGATGGTGAGGAAAGATAGGAGCACATTCAGAAAGTGGGAAAGGAGAGGTGGAAAGAGAAGGTCGGAGACGCAGAGGGAGACAGGAAGGGAGATAAGACTGCAGCGTTTCTCAGCAGGGGCGCCGCATCTCTCCTTGGGCTCCCCGACATGACACAGTCTCGCATCAGCCGGGATGGTATTCATGAGTGATGCAGATACCTCACACACAAACACACTCCCTTTTTAGAAAGGAAGAAACAGGCAAGTCGGTGCTCCAGTTGTCTCCTACCTGTTCTAGCACTTTCCATTGTGTCTGCGTGGGCGCATGAGAGCAGTGGCCCAATTGGCGATTCACTCCAGTACCCCATCTGGCATTTGAAGTTCATTTCTTTGCTGTTTGCCAAAACAAGAACAAACACGTGAACAAGGATATACACACACACACTTGCACTGACGGGGGTTACACACACACACACACACACACACATACTCATTTACTCGTTGTGGTGCTTGTCTGGAATAACTACGACAACTGAAATAGCCACAGCATTCATTAAAAACCCATTACATTACCTTTATGAAAAGAGGTCTTTATGCACTTGTTATTTGTTAACAACCTGCTGTAAGGCGTTTCATTAGGTGTGTGTGTGTGTGTGTGTGACAGGGTAGTATGTGTGTGGATTTACATGCGTGAGTATTTGCCTGCGTGGGTATATTTAACTGCCTAAATGCACATTTTCTCAGCGCTTTACGGTCTCCTCTGTGCATATGTGCCATGATGTATGTGCGTGTGCTTGCGCGCACGACCGCGTGCGCGCGTGTGTGTCTAACACGGATGAAACTGACTCTGATCTTATCCAGCTTAAGACAAATACACTGTTCTGCCTGCAGACATTGTCATGGAAACAAGCCGGTTTCCCTGGGTACCAGAGAGAAGGCCAAATTCAAGCTACAGACAGAGAGAGAGAGATGAGCAAAGATAAAAGAAACAAAAAGGGACAAGAAATAAAAGATTGCACATAATGGCAGGAAGTGTGCTGTTCATTGTTTTTTCTTCAAATGAAATTCAAAGGGACTAACAATATAGGATATTATTAAGTTATGTACCATTTGTGTCAAATAAATTCACTTATAAAAGGCCGTATCTGCTCAAAAGCAATTTGATCTTTAATGTATTTTACTATTTACCAAGCAAAAATGCTCCTTTTGACTATTTTTTATCACAGTAAATTGAATATATTTGGGTTTTGAAGACATGACATTGGACTCTTGGATATTGCAACAGGCATTTTCACTATTGTATGCAGTAGTGGGAGAAGTATACTGACCTTTGACTTAGGTAAAAGTAGCAATACTACCGTGTAAAAAGACTTTGTTACAAGCAAAAGTCCTGCTGTCAAAGTTAACGAGATAATAACGCGTTAACGCAACTAATTTCTTTAACGCAACTTACGTTTTTTTGGTTGAAGCAGGCTCATTTTTAAAGCCCACTTTATGATAATCAAATGCAGTTTGGGGCAAGTCATAGTCAAGACTGACAGCTGTTGTTGCCTGTTGGGCTTGAGTTTGCCTTGTTATGATTAGAGCATATTTTTTTATGCTAAATGCAGTACCTGTGAGGGTTTCTGGACAATATTTGTCATTGTTTTGTGTTGTTAATTGATTTCCAATAATAAATATATACATACGTTTGCATAAAGCAAGCATATTTGCCCACTCCCATGTTGATAAGATTATTAAATACTTACTACAATACAAATCTCCCTTTAAGGTACATTTTGAGCAGATAAAGTTGCAGTTAATATGCGATTAATCGCGATTAACTATTTGAATCGATTGACAGCCCTAGTTCAAAGTCTTACTTCAGTATAAGCACAAAACTATTCGCATCAAAATATACTTAAACTATCAAAAGTAAAAGTACTAATTCTGCAGAATAATATATATTATTGTTATTGAATTGCATTTAGTGATGCATGAGTTCATCACTTTCATATTACAGCTGGTAAAGGTGGATGTATTAGTTGATTTTTTTCTATTAATAATCTGAATATGCAAAGTAACTAAAGCTGTAAATGTAGTGGTGTAAAAAACAATATTTACTTTCCAAAACATAAGATGTAAATACTTTAGTAAAATAAAAGTACTTAAGTACAGTACTTGAGTAAATGTACTTCATCCACCACTGATTTTATGTTTATTATATTTTAGAAAATTAACAACTACCATGATAATTGATTAATTGTTTGTCATTTTTCTAGTAAAAATGCCCCAAAATTCAATGGTTCCAGCTTCTCAAAAGTGAGAATTAGCTGCTTTTCATTCAATCGTCTTAATATTGCAGTAAATTGAATATCTTTTGAGTGTTTGCCAGACAAAACAAAACATTTGGTGATATCACCGGGGGCATTTTGACACTATTTACTGCTCTAAACACAAAGCAATTAATCAATTAACCAATAAAACAACCTGCCGATTAACAGATTATGAGAACAATTGTCAGAGCGGTGTTTCTTAAACTGTTTGCTGGAAAATGAAATGCATTCAATTTAACAACAACAAAACTAAGGAATAAGAGCTCAACGTTGCAGACAGACAATCCGTCACTTGTGTCCTGACAGTAATATCCTCCTCTACAGTATTGCTCCCTCGGCTGTGATGTGATAGCCCAATCGCTTTTAAAGCCAGATGCTGTATATCACTGAATAGAGATGGAAACGGCCGTCGTAGCCTTTAGTGAACTTGGCTGTGTAGGATTTTCACACTTTAACTTAATGTAGAGACTATGCATATGTTAGCATACATTTACATACATTTCCCGCACTGGTCATCTGTCTGTATACTGTATGAGTGCGTAGTTAATCCACCTGTCTGTCATTAAGGAGGGATGCCTTCATGCCGGATGTTTGAGTTTTGTGTGTGTGTGTGTGTGTGTGTTTGCGTGTGTGGACAGTCTGAGAGGAGCTGATAGCAGAACTGCATGGTGGGCTAAAAACGAGGTGCAGGGGAATTGCAGTGTGCTATCTCCAGAATGACAGGGCTGCCATGATTGAGGCTCGCTACACTAGGATTTAGATACACCAGCATTTTTCTCTCTTTCGTTCTCTCTAGCCATCCATCCCTCGCTCTCTGCCACTCCCTTTCCTTGTCTCTCTTTCTACCCCTCTACCTCTTTCTCTTCCATTTTGTGTCGCCCATCTCAATGAGTCTCTCCGTCTCCCCTCTTTTTATCCCTTCTTCTTTCAAATCCCCCCCCCCTGTGCATCATCTTTCCCCCCTTTTTTTTTCTTCTCCACCCTGCATCTTTTCCACCCTGCTCCCTCTATCAGGTGCTGTATAATGTAGGCTCCCCTGATGTGCTCCCAGCCTCCATCCGCCATTTTGATTCAGTACAGCTGTCCATGATAATGTACTGTTCACTCAATCACTCTTTCTCTCTCTCTCTCTCTCTCTCGCCCTCCTTCTCCATCTCTCTCCCTGACACACACACACACACATGCACGAACACATCCGTATTTGCTGTCGCCCCTGTAACACAGAGTTGCCATGGAAATGACAAATTAGAGTGTGAAACGTTGAGGAGGAAACCCATGAGAAGAGACAAAGCCACACACACACTGTGCCATATGCACACAAAACACACAGAGAGAAATCCAAGTGATGTGTGTTTGATCGGCGGAGGGGCGGTACAGTTGCAGCTGGTCCCAGTAGCAGCAACCATCAGATCAGTTATTCACTCTCTCTCCCTCCTGCCTCCCCACAGGCTGCTTTATTCATTAGAGTGGGCCTCGTGGTTTAATGATAGCCTTCAAAGTCTAACGCCAATCATCCTCCATCTATACATTCTTGATTCGTTTACTTCTCATTTCGCGTACTAGTTCCTCACACATTTTTTCCTGGTCATTTCTTACACCGTTTCCCCCTTTCCTTTCCTTTCTTCCTGCTCTCCTCTCCTTCTTTCCTTTCCTCTCTTGTCCTTTTCTTAAGCAACTTAATTTAATCAGATAGTCTCGGTGTAGATCAAGGTCTGTTTCTCAAGGGAGAGCTGCGAAAAAAAAAAAACATTTTCAGTCAGATAAGGCTGCAACTTAAGATTATTATCGGTGTCACTTAAACTGTTTATCACTTTTTCAATTGCTCGATTGACTGTTTCGTCTGTAAAATGTCAGAAAATAGTGGAAAATCTGAATTTCCCAAAATTGCATCTTCAGATTGTTTTGCTCAAACGGTCCAAAATCCTAACATATCCAATTTACACAGAGAAAAGCAGCAAATCCTAATATGTCGAAAGCTTGACCTGGCAAATTTCTGGTATTTTTACTTAAGAAATTACTTAAACAACCAATTGATTCTTAAGGCTGTTGTTAATTATTCTTCCGTGTAATTACCAATCAATGAATCGACTAATCATTCCAGTGCTACAGCCAGACCTTACAAACATACAACCACACGACCAGCAATACTATAGAGAGATTACCTCACTTACCTCCCTTAATCAGGTCGTTTCATTGACAAATAATAAAGATCATTTTAAAGAAAGACAAATATTTACAGTCAGATCTCACATTCAACTGGTCACAAGTCAGATAACCAGCAATCAAATGATGAACGAAAGAAATAATCAAGAAACAACATAGAAAACAACAGATAATAAAGCTTTGAAATCTCCACAGGAAGTAAAAGAACCTAGCTTGAGAGTATCCTTTTTTTAAAACTTTATTCAATCACGTAATAGGGCTGGCCTCGACTAAGGAAAATCTTAGTCGACTAAAGGTCTTTACACACTGATGACGTGAAGAATAAAAACACAAAAATGCGAAATACTCGCCTGCGAATATCATACATCTAAGGCTTTTATTGTGAAAGGTTAGAGCGGAAGGAGTGTATCTGGTCTGCGCTGCCTTTGTCAAAGTTGAAAGGAGTAATGAAGTTTTCTGCGTTGGAAAGCTACAGAGTCTCCATGTTGTTGTTTCATAAATATAGGCACAACTCAACCCGTTCTACACAACGTGATTGGTTGATGCCTTTATTCGTGGTGCGAAAAATCAGAAAATCGACCTTGTTCCAGAAAAGAATTACATAGCTTTTTCGTCATGTAATATTCGCATTCTGTGTGAAAGTATTAATTTATTTATTCATTATTTATCATTATTTATTCATAATTATTATCTGGGGGCTGGAGCCAATCCCTGCTGACATTGGCTGAAGGTGGGGTACACCTTGACAGGTCGCCAGACTATCACAGGGCTGACACACAGAGACAGACAACCATTCACACTCACATTCACACCTACGGGCAATTTAGAGTCAACCGTTAGAGAACATGCAAACTCCACACAGAAGGGCCGCAAGCCGGATTCGAACTTGCGACCCTTTCGCTGTGAGACGACAGTGCTAACCGCTGCACCACATGAAAAAAACATTTCAAAAAAATATAATAACATGCAAATTAATCTCACAAAACAAAACACCCCCAGTGAGTAAAAGTCTCGACACGATTTTGTTGATTTAATGAGTTTCTCCACAAAGAATCACACAAAAGCACCACTTTAAGTCTTGTGTTTACAAGAGATGTGCTTTTGAGTTTCTTGGAAATAAGCATGAAAAAAGCATAAATAACAAATAATCGACTAAAGAAATCTTAGTCGACTAAGACCAAAACAGCCGATTTCCGATCTATCACCCTATCACGTAGTGTCTTTAAGATCAAGGCCTTTTCTGCAATCAGCACATTGAAAAGCATTTACAGTCAGACTTAACATACAACCCCGCAGCCAGCCCACAAGAAAAACCTTGAGTCAAACAACTAATAGAGAGAAAATGAGCCGTATGAAACATAAGGTAATAGTGCTTAAAAAATCTCCATCTCTCTTCCTCTTTCCTTTCTCTGTATTCCTTCACCGTCCTGCTCTCCTGCTCTGATCGACAGTGCTCTCCACAGGATGAAGTGTGACATGTGGTGTGTATGTCAGTGTCTGTCTCACTGTTTACTCTGAGCTAATACTGACTCACTCCATTAATCTGAGCTACAACAGATCCACTCCAACCAGCCCACTTGAGAGCGTGTGCGCTTTAGGCACGTCTGTACACGGAATACATGCATGCACGACACATGTTCGTCATTGTGCATTGTGTCACCCAATATGCATTTTGTAGCCTGATTTGTGTGCGCGTGTGCGCCCGTTGTTGTTGCCAGCCAGAGCTTCCAGATCGATGCAGATGCTTTATGTGCTCCTGTCTAGTTTAATGACATGTCTGTAAATTAGCAACAGAATGGTGGAGCACCACACTGAAACCTAATGGCACCTCTGTAAATTACCGCTAGAATGCTGCTGGACGGCTGCGTGTGTTCTCATTGTGAACAACTTGGCTCCCCCCCCTCACTCCGCCATCTCATCTACATTTGTCTACGTGTGTGTGATTGTGTTATAGCATTTGTGGCTGTTCTTTCTCTATGTGTGTGTGTGTGTGTTTTTGTGTGTGTCTCCCTCCTTCTCCTCGCTCTCGCTCCTCTCAGTAAAGACTAGCCCGAGGCCCTGAGTTGGTAATAGCTTTTCTGACAGCAATACACCAATATTTACAGAGACCAGCACCCACCCACACCCCCGCACATTTCATGCACACATAAAAAAAAAGCCTATATTCGTCCGCGCACATTCACATGCTTGAACACGCACGTTTTAGGCACGCACACACACACACACACTCTTAATTAACATGCTGGGAGGGAAGGCATCACACACTAGGGGGAACTCACACGCATGCTGGCGTACAACTTGTTGTTTCTCACTCACATATTGGCATTCACACTTTTTGGGTTCTTTTTTTTTTCCATGCAAACCGAAGCAAAGAAAGACAATTTGCCACAATTGCTCTTTGAATTGTGATATATTCTCACTTTTTCCTTCTCATTATTCTCCCCGTGTTATATTCACTCAAGTGCGGCCAATTCCATTTCAGCGCTCTTCTCTCTGCCTCTCGCTACCTTAATAACCTATTACACTTCAGTCTATTCATTACGTGGCAATCCCTCCCCTCCCTCTCTCCCCACCTCTCCACCAAGTGTCTGTCTTGCTCCAGCCTGACCTAGTGTGTGCGTTAAATTCCCCCTCTGTTCTCCTCATTATCGTGAACTACAAGTTTATGCCAGAGGCTCCTCAGAGCAGAGAGAAAAGGAGGCCAACGAGACGCGAGGAGAGGAATGGTGGCGTGAAGCTTAAAGGGAGGTGTGAGAGATATAGGGATGGTGGTGAGAGCGGATGCGGAGGAAGGGTGATGCTTTTAGGGAGGGGGGGGATGGGTGTGAAGGAGACAGATAATGTCGCCCTGCTTGTGTATGCCAGCACAATAGTATGATCGTTTTCTCGCAGATATGTGTAGGTGTGCACATTTGTTCCTCTGCTGGCTTGTGGCTGCGCACTTCCGTGTGAGTAGGTGTAAGAGAGTAGATAAGAGAGTGTGAGCTTAAGGATGATGGATTGCAAAACCTTGGTCTCGTGTCCTTGGGGGTCACTGAGGGTGTGCAAGGTAAGTTGCCATTGGCTGCCTGCTTGTTATTCTGAATTCTAATTGGCCTGCTTTGGCTGCCGCGATGCTTTACAGGGCCGCCGCTCTCCATCTCTGATCCCTCTCGAAACCTTCGCTAACCTCTACACATAGATCCGCAGACACGCACATTCTGGCTTTTGACGAACATCACGAAATGAGCCCTGTTGTCAAACAAGACCGCATCACTTCCGACTGCCAGCACAGCTGTTCTCTCAAAAGGGAGGATGGCAGGTTTCATAACGAGTTTGGAACGCTGCAGACTCACGACTGTCTCTCTCGCATCCACACTGTTTAATCTCCAACCCACATGAGTGATCAAAGCTTGTTTACACACCACTCCATGTACGATTAGAGGTATGGAAGGAAGTGTTTCTTCCAAGTGCTGGCATCAGTGAGGCTTTGCTTGACAATAACAACATTTTCAGCATCTTGAACAATATGTTTTGTACCGCACATCCAAATCAAATTTAACCAGGCCCGGCAGAGCTTTGTTTTACTCGGCTGGCTCTGATGAACACCCACCATTTTATCATCTTTGAGCATATTGTGAAGAGCAGTGTGGGAAGAAGCAATGTAGCTTGGATATTGTGGCAATCATTATGATAATGTTCAACAAGAATGTAATGTCTCTGCACTTCTTTGTTCTTCCTCCCTCCTCTTCCACCTCTCCCTTTCTGTCTCAGCCCGCGAGGAGTATGTCGCCACCTTCAAGGGCTCCGAGTACTTCTGCTACGACTTGTCGCCCAACCCCATCCAGTCTAGCAGCGATGAAATCACGCTCTCCTTCAAGACGCTGCAGCGCAACGGCCTGATGCTGCACAC
>CAKALG010016589.1:0-10966 GCA_916700815.1 Helicolenus hilgendorfi
TTTAACCATTATATCGAAATATAATGAGGTTACCTTCAATGTCCAGTTTTGTCCCATTTCCAAATAATATCTCCCCACACGTGGCCACAGCACAGTAAGAGGAGCTGACGTTCTTAGAGAAGCTGTAGACACATTTCTGTGGAGAGCGAGCCTCGGGACTCTTGTCACATACATCACTGTTGTTTCTTTGGGCATAAATTAAACTTGGATGAGATTTATCGGATCCAGCTCTGAACCAGAACACACTGTGTTCACCTGGACATGTTTTCTTCTCAGAGTCAGAGAGGACTGAACACTGCAGAGTCACTGAGTCTCCTGGACGGACCGGATCAGAGGGAAAGTCTTGAGTGACGGCAGTGATATCAGGTTCTGGTCCTGGGAAATAATAATAAAGAAACAATAAACATGTTTTATTCAATTCAATGATGAAACATTATAGGTGTTGTGCTTACAATGATCTAATCTTAAACAAAAGAGTCTGGTGACTTCTATATGAATCATGCAAACATACAACAACTTAATAGAAGTTAGTAAGAAAATGAAAAACATTAAAATGTGTAACATTGCTGTTATAAATTATGTATAATTATATAATTTTTAAGGCATCTGGAGTGTTTTTACCTTTGACTCTCAGAAATATTCCTTTCGAAAATGTCATGCTGCTTCGTTTCACTTTTATACAGTAGTAGACCGCAGTATCGCTGAACTGTGTTTTGGTAATATGCAGAACAAATGCTCCAGGCTCTTGTGTTGCTGTAACGTGATCAGTCTCCTCAACAACCTTGCTATCAAAGGCTATTGTTCCTCCTAATATTTCAGGAAAGGTTCCAGAAATGACCCTGATCCAAAATAAGTATGTTACATGCCATAAGCTATGGCGGGTACATGTTAGAGTGACATTTTGTCCAACACCAATTGTCTTTGTCTCAAAGATGCGATCGTCTGTGCATCCTGAAAATAAAATCAAACAGAGTAATAATTAACAACAGAGATACATTCATATGCCTTCTCTATATTACTGCATGAAGATGACAAATGTATTTTGAATATATATGTGGAGTAAATGTGGCTAATACTTACGTCCAATTTTGAGCACAAGCAGAATAAAAAATATGATCTTCATTTTCTTTCCACATGAGAGACTGCAGTTGAATTAGATCGTATGAGAAGATGATTCACCTTGATGTAATCATATGAAATGGGAGGGAACAATTTCAGAGCAATCTGATTGGCCTCTTGTTATTTGGCGCTTCACTGTACTACCACAGTGGAAATATGTCAACCAAAACTTTCCAACTTTAAAGCGTGTTGCTGGTGTTTCATGTGTTTGTCATCTCATGTTTGGTTCTCAGGGTGGATACTACAACAAAGGCATATTTCTCATGGCCCTAATGTCATTTAATCTTGAAGTGACCTCATTTCCCACACTGTCGACATTACCGCAGTTCAATGTAGTTTACAAATTTCCACAAAAATCCAGACAGAATTACGTATTTATACAATATACTGTATGTGCTTGGCAACTACTGTGTGGTGAGGAAAAAAAGATGCAAGCTTCATCTGTTTTCACCATAAAACATGACGGCACATTAATATAAAATGAATGCAGTTAGTTAAGAGTTCAAATAAAAAATGTCATCATTGACTCCAAAACATTAAATAGATAAGTCCTAAAGCCAGGGTTGGTAATGTTGAGAAACTAGCAAGAGTAAGCTAGATTTTAAAAGTTATCCAAGTGAAAAACCCAGCCCAGTGTTGTCTTTTCCAATGAAAGTAGCTAGCAGCTCCAAATATCCCTAAATCTAGAGAGAAAGTCGTCAAGTCGTCAATGCTAACAGTCCGTCCCTTCAGGCCTCCCTCTAAAACCACTCCCCCAAAATTATCATAATGAACGTAAACGATAGACAAGGCTACTGTTAGTACTCACCGCTGTCAAGCTAGCCGCTTGTGGAAGACTCTGTTGCGATGCAAATGAGTGCACGGAACATCAAGTCGGTAGTGGGCCGGGCGAGATGTAACTTTGATGAAAATCACCTGCCGTAACGTTGTAATTGCTTGTCAAATAAACCCTCATTCAAGTTTTCCCTGCCTCCTGTGAGTACATTGGGTCTTCACTAAAAAGGACTGAAACCAAGTGGAACACGAGTCATAATGGAGACACCCTGCAGACTAAGTGGCCTAGGAACTTGGAGCATGGTGAAACGGCCGCTGTTTTTGAAGAACACTACCAACACTACCTTTAAGCTTGATTCATGGTCCTGATAGCTGAGAGCAGGGGTCATGGTAGCTTATAGCTAATCTGTAGCTGACATGTACCTCTTCAAAAATGTATCTACACGTCAGGGCTATGCTGGCAACAGAGACACCACATGTACCACATGAAATGTGATTGGTCGGCATGGGCTGCTTGTGTTCTCCAATTAGTTTCCAAGGCCGGTCGAGATTGTTAATAGCTAAGACAACATTAGAAAGTCAAAGAAAAGCTGTCTACTCTCTCTCTCTCACCCTTCACTCACACACATTTATCAAAGCCATTACACCACAAACCTTCTGCATGGGACTATTTCCTGTTCAGTAATGAGAGCAGACGAAATACAAGTTACTTCAGTTATCTAGATATGAGCAGCCCACCGTTACAGTACACAGAATATAATTAAAGCATGTAATGGTCTGAGGTGTTTGGTTTAATATCAAACCGGTTTGATCATTTTTACACCGGCCCAACTCTAGCACACCGGTAAGGCATCTCGGACTATTCCCATCCGTGCTTTAGTTGGTCAACAAAGATCTAGTTCTGTATCTATGGAATAAGCTATTGCTAACGTTATTTTACTATCAAACTAGGTAGCTACCAATATGTCGTGCCTATCACTAACATGGTTGCTAGCTGACGAATAAATGACGAGTGGAAAGTTGAGCATGGCTGTGGTTGGGCTGCCAAAATAAGGTGTGATTTCAGAGCCTCCTTTCTTCCTGTCATTCTCACCATTTTAGTCTTAAGAAGGGGGGTTATGAAGTCAGCAAAGCATGTGCAATAGTAAGCAAATAGTGTCATGGTGCAGGAGGGTTATGCAAACCCACACCTGGTCAGTGATACAGTACTTTAGTCATGCATTGTCAGTGCTACACATTCACTGATCCAACCCAGATCTTGGTGAAGGTGCATCTATGTTCTATGTTTTAATCTACTGCTGCAAAATCTCGATCTCTTACTCCACATCAGTTATTCATGTCACGGAGACCCCCAACTATATAATGTGTCTGTCTTCATAGAATGACCTTCATTTCCTTGGGCTTTACATATTTATCAGAGTGGAACATGCAGCTCAAAGATCACGTGAAGAGGTGATCTTTGATAAATATGTTCTCGGAGGCACATGGTGTGCTTGCAGGGCAGATGGAAACCGTTTTAACACATTATCAGTGTAGTGAACTGGGTTGACTCAAAAGTCACTTCTTTTCCTTTGATTTGCAGTGTGATGCACGGTGCATGTAGTGGACCTATTTAAAAATTTTAAAATCCATTTGAAAGTCTGCACCTGCGTGCATCGGTGGAATAAGTTACAAAAATGCAGCTAAACTAAACTTAGCTTTCTGATGCCTCTTGTTTCGCTTCTCTTCTTGCACCTCTAACCTCACTACATATCCTGTTGATGCCCATAGGCAGGTCTCTTCCAGTTAAACAGCTTCAGTGGTTGGTCAAAGGCAGACATGGCCCACCACAGCTTTTGTCTGTCAATGTAGCTGTTGCATGTGGCTCTGCTTGTTGTTTTCAATGTAAATTGCCGTTACAAAGTGCTGTGAGACAAGAAACACAGAGTAGTTGTCCTCTCACAATGTTTTCTAACACATTATTTTGCAGCCCTGTACAAAAATGCACTTACAACATAAATAGCTCTGTTATTATAATGCGTTACTGCCCAACACTGCACCACACCTAAATCATGTTCTGTAGAATCGCCCAATATTGATGCGATTCCTAAAAATACTGTGCTGAATGCCAAATAAAAGGGTACCGACATGTCATTTACACATGAATAACCTCACTAACCAAGTTAGAATTGGGCTTTATGGGACAAATTCTACTCAGCCTGTGTAGTAAAGTAATTTAAATAAGGACTAGAAAGTTTTCAACAATACATTTCCGTTACAGTTGTAATTCTGTACACTGTTGTGACAAGAAGTTTGTATGAGTCGGTCGGTCGTGTTAGTTTTCTTTTGTGGGTCTGCTGCCTGTACACAGCAGTATGTTATATGGTGTTTGGTAGCCTTTTGTTAGCCTGGTCAGACAGCTTTGCAACAACCAGTTTCAGAAAAGGTCAGAATTGGTTGTAAACAAGCCTTTTAAAAAGTGCAGATGAAATCTCAGAATACACCTGTTGCAGCATAATTTATGCAGGAAAAGTAAAAGACTATCACCATCAGATATCAGTGGTGGCTACAACTACAAGATATTTGTCCCCCACTAACGCCGGGTTCACACTGGACGTGGAAGAGCAGCGATTTCGGGGAAGTGCTGCCCGCATCTTTTCGGCGCCCATGTAAACCAGTTGGGCAGTTCACACTAGACAGGCTGTTCACACTGGACGCACCGCACCACGGAGCTCTGCAGCCAGCTCGCGATCTTCAGCCATAGTTTCCGGCAACACACTGCTAATCTACTAAAAACAATATAAATGATATATTGTATGTCATATAAATGACCTGATTCTGATAAGATGATAAAATATGCATCACACGGACGCCTTTACTTGATCCCCCCAATTCAAATTTTAAAATCCATCCACTATATTTATTAGAAATAGCCTAGTGTCACTGCTGTTTGTGATCGTGGGTTTTAAATTATGTATTTATTCTGCATATTTGCCAGTTGTCAGCAACAGAGACGAGTAGAAACACAGACACACTGACAGACAGAGATTACTTTTTAAAAAGTGAGAGTAATTTGGTTTATTATTATTATTATTATTATCTTTAAACAAGCAATTCACCGCAAATGCATTATTAGTCTAACATTAAAGAAAAATACAAATACAAATACATCTGAATTTCACTGAAAAGGGGACACGATCATGGGTTTGCTAAATTTAGGGCTATGCTCATTGTCTGCATTTCAGCCAATCACAATGAGTTCTACTTTGTAAACCTTGATCACGTCGCGACTACATCTTTCATTTGGGCGGTAGACATCAGTAGTGCAAGACAAGAGTGCTGTATGTGCCACAATGACCGGAAGACTGACTGCTTTGATTCTACTTTGTACCGTGTGTAAGTGCAATTCTTAACTACTATGAGAAAGACTAGACCATGTAATAATCTTAGTACTTTACCTTTTTACTTCTTTTGTGCTGTAGCTCTGTTACTGTTTGTCTCTTTACTTCAGACCTGATTCAAACTGCAGAGCTTCCTTAGCAGATCTCTACGACTGTGGTTGAAGTTGGTGGAAATGTTACTTTAGACTGCCCATTTTCTGAGAAGGACGGACAATCATTTTACTGGTACAAGCATTCTCTTGGATATTTGGCCCAAACAATCATTTCTGTAGTTGTTGGCAGAATAACACCTGGTGAACAATTTAACAACCCACGGTTCACAACAACAAAAGAGGATACTCAGTATCTTCTTACCATCACAAATGTTAGCAAAGAGGACGAAGCAACATACTTCTGTCAAAAGGGAATATCGCATTCACAGAGTTTTGTTAATGGAATCTTCTTGGCTGTGAACAGTAAAATATATATTTACTTTCAGTGTGTGTACTTTCAAATGACAAACAATACATGTGGGTCTAAGAGTTGTTGAAAGTGGATTTGCTAAATTTAGGAGGAAGTGCATTTACTGCATTTCAGCCAATCAGAAGGAATTCCACTTTGCACACTTTGATGATCATGTGACATAACCTTCATTTAGGTAGGAAGACATCAGTTGAGCAAGAGAAGGGTGTGTTACCACAATGATCGGACGACTGGCTGCTTTGTTTCTTCTCAGTACAGTGTGTAAGTGCAACTTTAAACCATATGAATGTTTATATTGTTTGTTGAAGGACAAAGTCAGAGTTATTTCTTATAGTAGATATTTTACATTCGTCACTGTTTTTGTCGTGTGTTGTGTTGTAAGATTTTTATTTGTCTCTTTTCTTCAGACCTGATTCAAACTGCAGAGGTTTCTCACCAGATCTCCGAGTTGACTGTAGTTGAAGTTGGTGGAAGTATTACTTTGCACTGTCCAGTTTATGAGAAGGAAGGACACTTCTTTTACTGGTATAAGCAGCCTCTTGGATTTATGGTCCAAACAGTTGTTACAGGAACTTTTGATCAACCAAAACTTGATCCACAATTTAACAACCCACATTTCAAAGTCACACGGGGGAAGAATCAGTATAATCTTACCATCACAAATGTCAGCAAAGAGGATGAAGCAACATACTTCTGTCACACGGGAACAGCTTATTCACAGAGTTTTGTTGATGGCATCTTCTTGGCTGTGAACGGTAACATATATTTTACAGTCAGTGTTTGTGCCAAGTTTTTATGTCGTACAAATAATTAAGATTAATTCCTTTTGATGTCTTTTTTAACTGAATCATGCAGATCGTAAGCAGCAGAAATCTTTCTACGTGGAACAAAGTCCGAAGTCGGTCCAGCTGAGCGACTCAGTGACTCTCCAGTGTTCACTTCACTCCAAGAACAAAGAAATCCAGTGTCCAGGTAAACAGAATGTGTACTGGTTCAGATCTGGATCAGGACGATCTCATCCCGGCATCATTTACACTCACAGTGATGAACAAGAGGAAAGAAGTTGTGTCTACAGTCTGTCCAAAAGTATACAGAACTCTTCTGATACTGGGATTTACTACTGCGCTGTGGTCACATGTGGAGAGATCCTGTTGGGCGAAGGAACCAAAGTGGAAACAAGTACGTTGTTTTAAAGTCTTTAATGTTGTATTATTAAATCTTTAGTAAATTTTAACCCATTTGTGCCCGCAATTGAAATTTTTAATTTCCTTTGGTGGTGATGGAAGTGTTCTCTGGGCTTGCCTATGCCCAAATGTGAAGACATTTCCAAAATAGGTCAAATCT
Source organism: Helicolenus hilgendorfi (assembly GCA_916700815.1). Lineage (NCBI taxonomy): Eukaryota > Metazoa > Chordata > Actinopteri > Perciformes > Sebastidae > Helicolenus > Helicolenus hilgendorfi. Next base: position 7,080 of record CAKALG010016589.1, read on the forward strand.
TTTGGCTGAAAAGTGAGTTTTTCTTATCATACCATATCTAGTATTCGGGCACATGATGGTACTACTGTTTTTGCAAAAGAGTCCAATATATTTTAGGAATAAACAGTAGTTCCATGTGCACAAAATGTAGATATAGTATGATAACAAAACAGCTGTATCTCAGAAACTACAAAGAGCACAATTTGGTATCTATGAACTCATAACAAGTTGAATATTAAAGATATTGCATAGTGTTTCAAAAATCCTGACTTTGATTATTGATAGAAAGCGATTTTTCATGTGATCTAAAAATTTCAAAGTTATGTCCGTAACAAATTTCAAGACTTTTGATGAATAAAAACAAATGTGGCATTTTTCCTTATCATACTAAATATAGTCTTTGGGCACAAATGGGTTGTACCTTAAAGCTAGTCAGATATATAGATGTATAACGAATATCAATAATTTATGGTTACTACTCTGCATATATTTATTTGTCGATAAATATTTTTCGAAAAATCTATGTGTAAAAGTCCCTTTCAAGTTGCATCTTTACGCAAGACAGAATCTCAGCTCTTTGACATGTTAAATGTTAGTCAAAGAAGACATGTTTTCGTGCCTTTCTTGTATTTTTCCGTTTATTCACAAAAGAGGTTTTGATAAACATGGTGCAAGGAAAGAAAATTATTAAAACTCCTTGCTACAACAAATGGAAGAAGGCTATTTTTGACTTAGATAAAACATCATACTTTTTGAAAAAAACTTGAAAACATGACAACATCTTGAAAAGCAAATAATGACTATTTTGCATGACAAAAATTTGATTTTGAGTTACTCTTAATATTGCTCCAGGTAGACATTGAAATAAACAAACAAACATAAATGATGTGATAAGTGTCTATTTTGACATTTCTCTCATTCCAGGATCTGAACTGGACCCAGTACTCATTGTGCTTGGAGCCCTGTTGGCCTGCTGTGTGGCGGTGATTGTTGTCCTTATTTTCTGCGTAAGTCGAAGGAGAGTTTGTGAACACTGCAAAGGTACGTTCCTCAACTATACATGGATTTATTTAGGCATTGATTTATGCTCATGTTCTAACATTTAGAACGCCTAAAAAAAGCAGTTGGATTTGTTTATAAGAGCTATTGAATAATTTTGTTTTCCTCTATCTTGTCTTTTTTCCCGCTGTCAATCTAGTATAGGTAGTAAATTATCAGTTTTAGCCCCAAAGATACAAACTGTGAACCTCTGATTATGATTACGGTTATGTCATGCTGAGGCTGGAGGTATGGATACAAACTAAAACAAAAATCAACTCAGATATTTTAAAAATAAAACCCTATAAAACGTTTTCCAACATATAGCACTAAACAACTGAATGCCTTCGTTGAGTTTTTCAGTGGCCAGCATTAGAAGAGTGTAGTTGAATGTGTAACTGTAAAGCAGGACCACTCAATTGGTGTCCAGCGGGCCGGATCTGGCCCTTTAACTACCTCAATCCGCCCCTTTGGTCATTTATAGATTTTAAGGTTGTCAATTGATTCAAATATTTAATAGTGATTAATCGCATGACTGTCCATAGTCGCGATCAATAGCAAATTAATGGCACATTTTTGACTGTTCGAAATGTACCTTAAAGGGGGATTTTGTTAAGTATTTAATACACAAATATGCTTCCTGCAAATGCAAATGTATGTATATATTTATTATTGGAAATAACACAAAATAATGACAAATATTGTCCAGAAACCCTCACAGGTACTGCATTTAGCATAAAATCATCACAAATGATTTGCATTAATAAATATGCTCTAATCATGGCAAACTCACGCCCAACAGGCAACAACAGCACGTCTGTAAAGGGGAGACTCGTGGGTACCCATAGAACCCATTCACATATCTTGAGGTCAGAGGTCAAGGGACCCCTTTGAAAATGGCTATGCCAGTTTTTCCTCGCCAAACTTTTGCGTAAGTTTGGTGCGTTATTTAGCCTCCTTCCTGACAAGCCAATATGACATGGTTGGTACCAATGGATTCCTTAGGTTTCATATGATGCCAGTATCTCATCTCTAGTTTTAAAACGGAGCCCGCTACAACCTCCCAAAGATCGATTGCGTTAAAGCTTTGAAGAAATTAGTGCCGTTAAAACAAATTTGCGTTAATGTGTTATCGCATTACCTTGGACAGCCTTAATAAATATGGAAAAGAATGAAACCCTCTAAGACGCAACATTACAGTCTTCGAGAGGCTGTAGCTCAGTTTTAAAGCTAGAGTTAAGATACTGGTATCATATTAATCTAGAAAACATAAAGTAAAGAACTGAAATGTGAGGTCTTGTGAGGTTGAGTAAAGTCACATTGATATGACAGCACTTCCCAATGTGTACACACTTTCTGAAGGCTTTGCTTTCATCAGTAGGAGCAAGGAGTACTGCCCGTAATCCTGGACATGACACGTCAACAGTGGATCAACCAGCTGACCTGGTAAATACGTTTAAAATCTTGATACTAAGCATCAAATTCAGAGGAAAAAAGCATCCTAGTTTTAAACTATGTTTCATTATTCTGACTGTGGATTCCTCAGGCTTCTCTGTCTGGCATCATTTCACATACAGTATTAGACAGATTTACTAAAAACTGATTCTTTTGTGTTACAAGTTGTCAATAAAACCTACACAGTAGAATGAAACTACGCATCTAGTATTTTTTAAAACATAAGCGTTAACTTCCACCAGTGCAACGTTGTTTGGCTGGAATGTAAACAAGCGTACTGTTGGTACTCGTGTTCACTACTGTATATTCCAGACTTGGTTGTGATTATCTGTGCTTCATTTTGTAGTCCTTATCTATAAAAATGTATTAATAGACAATTATTTATTTGCAGGGTGGTGACGGAGAAGCATTGAACTATGCAGCACTGAATTTCTCTGCAAGAAAAGTGACAAGAGTGACGAAAAAGAGAGAGTCACCAGAGTGTGTGTACTCTTCTGTGAGAGCAGACTACCACACACAGCACCAGCCCAGGTAGAGCAGCGCCTGCATGCAAACCGAACACCAAGTCTTCTCAGAGCTTCGGCTTAGCTCAGCTTTGAATGTTTTTAACAAATGCCATGCTGTTAATTCATTTTCTTAATAATCTGGTATTATATAAGCGCTTCCTATAGGTCAAGTTCATCTTGTGACAAATGACAGCATGCAACATGTGACTGGTTGTACAGGCATAAGTGGGTAACTGAGAAAAGCTTAAGTTGAAATTAATAAATTATTTGCACATCAGTACCTGAGGACAGAATATGTGAGTTTGCCATATCCATTGAAAAATGATGTTACATCCAAGCTGGACTACTAATTGCTGAGTTTGTTGCTAATAAAGTGACTTACATGCTATTTGTTTTATTACTGCAATTTGAATATGTGGCATATGATGTCGGTATACTTGGCCATGTGTGTTGTACTGTGGCATGTGTGTATGTTTATGAATGTTTATGATCAGGGACTTGCAACATTTTTTTTTTCAAACGGACGTCCCACAATTTGCATAAAAGAGGACATGAAGTGGCTGCAAATCACTCAGAATGCTGCAGTTTTTGTGGCAAAACAGAAATCAATGGTAAATTTTTCCTCACAAGTCAGCCTGTCCCTGGTCAAAGGTGAGGCTTTGACCAGGGACATATGGAGAACAGATCCTGCCAAAATAAAAAATAAATGAATAAATAAATGACTCAATAAATAAATAAGTCATTAAATGTAGCAAAAATATTAAAAATAAATGTAACAATTAATTAGTTGATAAAATGTGACATTTTTATTTATTTTGAATTTTTGCATTTATTTTTTATTTAATTATTTATTTTTGCATTCATTTTTATTTATTTTATATTTATTTATATATGTGTTTATTAATTTAT